>JBBYHL010000006.1:6467221-6496256 GCA_038381835.1 Adansonia madagascariensis | reverse complement strand
CATGGACTATAATATAACATGACGATGTGATGTGATGACTTAATTAAATATGTTAGTCATACCATCTTGACTTTAATAAAAAAAAAATTTTATGCTTGATGCCTTTGTAATGCATAAATATTATATATTATTAATATATTGTAATATAGTTTTTTTTAATGAGTAAAATTATAAGAGGTTAGAGATTTAAAAGTGATTATTAATAAATTTGTTTAAATTTAATTAAATGATACTTAATGTTATTAAAATTTTTTAAATCTTTATCTTAAATTTTAAACACTAATTTAAACTCTAAATTTTTTTAATAGTATTTAACTAAATCTAAATAAATTTATTAAATATTTATTTTTAAGTCTCTCGTCACTTTTTAACTTTATTGATTAATGAAGGTGTCAAATTATGATATGTTGTCACTATCAATAGATTAAATATAAATTTGATAAACAAATTAAATATTATCAACATGATTCATTTAATCGTTATATTTTAGAATTAAATAATTATGTTAAAAATGTTAAATAGCCCGTTCTTTAATTGAACAAAACTGTTGAAAAAAAAAAAGAAAAGAAAAGAAGCTAAGCTTATCTTTATTCTGTACAAAGTAGTTTACTTAGATGCATTCCACCTTTCTTTAATTTTTTTTTCTTGTTTTTTGGATTAATAAACTAAGAAACGAAAGCCTAATACAGAAAATAAGGTGGTGGCTTCAAACACAGCTGAAAATGGAAACATTACGACTCAAGCATTCAATTTCCGAGAGCTAGCCGCTGCAACCAAGAATTTCCGTCAAGAATGTTTATTGGGTGAAGGTGGTTTCGGAAGAGTTTACAAGGGAACTCTTGCGGCTACCGGCAAGGTGCTGTTTACTTTACTTCCTACTTTTGTTTTAGTTCGTCTTTAAAGCTTTGTTTGTTATTATTATTATTTGAGATTAAAAATAAGCTTCCATTGCAAATTAAATGTTTATGGCATCATTCATAACAGCTTCATGGAGAAAGGATAATCCAATGACCATTTCATACATCCTGTAATTTTAAGACTAAAACGAGCTAAAAGATGAGCTACCATATTACCCTGCCTTCTTGTATGTTATTTTAATAGTATTCCGACATACCCTTCATTGGAATTTGGAAATAGGTGGTTGCCGTCAAACAACTTGACAGGAATGCAATGGAAGAAAACAAGGAGTTTTTTGTGGAAGTTGGACAGCTGAGTCTCTTACAGCATCCAAATCTGG
Organism: Adansonia madagascariensis; assembly: GCA_038381835.1. NCBI lineage: Eukaryota > Viridiplantae > Streptophyta > Magnoliopsida > Malvales > Malvaceae > Adansonia > Adansonia madagascariensis. The sequence continues at coordinate 6,495,019 of JBBYHL010000006.1, read as the reverse complement.
TTAATCTAATTGGATACTGTGCTGATGGAGATCAAAGGCTTTTGGTTTACGAATTCATGCCAGGGGGTTCTTTAGAAGATCATCTTCGTGGTATTTACCAACTTTTCTTCCTTTTTCTTTTTCTTCATTTTCGTGCAAATTATCAGATCAATTTGAAGTGGAAGACAAAATTTTAATACTTGTATTAGTGTAAATGTAGATATGAAGGCCGGGGGAAAGCCATTAGATTGGGCAACTCGAATGAAAATAGCATATGGGACAGCTCAAGGTCTAGAGTACTTGCATGAAAAGGCCAACCCTCCTGTAATATATCGAGATCTCAAGTCCTCAAACGTTTTGTTGGATGAAGAATTCAATCCGAAATTGTCTGATATTGGACTCGACAAGCTTGGCCTTCCAGCCGATAACAAGATGCCTATGCAGTCAAGGATGATGGATACTGGCTACAATGCTCCAGAGTATTCAGGATCAGGTACACTCACAGCAATGGCGGATGTCTACAGTTTTGGAGTTGTTCTACTGGAGCTTATCACCGGAAGAAGACCCATTGACACTACCAAACCTGTCGACGAGCAAAACTTAGTTGCTTGGGTAAGTACGATTTGCCTGTACCATTATTTAGTAATTAAATAACTTGTGTTAATCGGATTCTGATGTAAGTGTCGGATAAAGATATATATCCGACATAAATATATTCATATTTTTATAAATTTTTTCATATAAGTGGAAAACCCTCGGAGGTTTATATCTTTAATCTCCTTAATTATTTCCCAAAATATGTCACATGTCTTTTAAAATGCGAGTACTTAAAATAAAAAGTCATAGCAAAACAGTGAATAACTACCTGGTATTCACTCTATTACTGGAACAGGCACAACCAATATTCAAGGAACCAAAACATTTTCCAGAAATGGCAGATCCTTTACTTAAGAAGCGATTCCCAGAAAGGGGATTGAATCAAGCGGTTGCAATAGCAGCCATGTGCGTGCAAGAAGAAGCAGCAGCCCGACCTTTGATGAGTGATTTAGTGGGAGTCTTGAGTTTCCTTTCGGTTGCCACTGAAGAGAATAGTATTCCCCCAACTCTTCCGCCTTCCATCTCGTCCAAGTTGCATTGCATCTCAACTAAGCTGCAATTCTTGGAGTGTCCAGATGCTGGGATGCTGAAGGTACAGAAGAGCTCTGTCAATGATGTTAACGATGCTGATAAACAAAGTGAATTAGATGATGACGATGAAGGCGATGATAAATATGATAATAAAGATGATGACGATGATGAGAAAAGTGTTTCTTCGACCCGAAGTAGCAGTGTGAATTCACTTAGAAAAAGTTCTTTGACTCATGATAATAGTCGAAGATCCACTGATGGTGGCAGTCCTTCTTTAAGCCAAAATAGTAGTGCGAGATCACAGTTTTCATTAGGCAATGATAGCAAGGGTGCACATTCTTTAAGCCAAAAGAGCAGTAAAAAATCGAAATTTTCGTCAAGCCAGAAGAAGCTCAGCAAGAAATCCGAGGATGCAAGTTTTTTCTCAAGTGACGAGGATAGCAGGAAACTATCAGCAGTCTCACCAAGCCACAAAAGTAGCACGAAATCACCAGAAGATGATGCTAATTCAAGCAGCGGTTATTCATCTGATGAAAATTTTTCTTCAAATCACGAGAAAAGTAGCAAGAAATTGCTCGACGAAAGCGGCCATGCAAGTCAAAAGGGCAGCAGGAAATCAACAGATGGAAGAACTGTTTCTATGAGTCACAAGAGCAGCATGAAATCACAGGACGCAAACGATTCTATCGGCCATAAAAGCAGCAGGAAATTAACTGATGTAATTTCACTGGGTCGCAAGAATAGCAAGATCAAATCCAAGGTCGAAGGAAGTAGCTCTTCACGCCATAGGACTAGCAGCAAGAAAACACCCGAAGGAATTCTTTCCTTGAGCCGGAAGAAATCACACAACGAAATCAATTCTTCAGCCTCCATCAGAAAAAGCCGGCGGAAATCTAAGAAGCGAAGTAACGATGATGATTCACTTAGCCAAAGCAGCAGCAGCAGTAACGGAGGATCACAGGACGAAAACTAAAATCCACAATGACGACATCCATCCGTTTCACAGCATCCAGGAACTTTCACAGTGGCCAAACAAAAAGTACCCCCATTTGTTTTTTTGAGCAAAATATAATACTTATGTTGGTAGGGAGTCAAATGGATACGTTTTGGTCGAGAGATGCAATTTATGCCACCCACCAACTAAAGTGACTTTGTCTTCTCCTTAACGTTTGTTTTTTTCTTTTGTTATATGTGTGAGTTCATTATCTCTTTTATCTCTATTCTTTGTGTAAAATTATCATTTCCAAAACTTCTACAAATAATAATTTACTTAAATATCTTTAAAATTTTATCTAATTAACAATTCTATTCCTTGAAGAATATAATGTTAATTAGTAAAATTTTCAGTAGGGTCTCCATAATAAATTTATTAATTCGTTAATTAATTTGTTAACTTTACTTTTATATAGAATTCTATTCAAACAAAATTAATTGCCCTTTAAGAAAAAAAAAAAAAACCAAGCAATAAATTGTCATGAGAATATAGTTATTACCTTGCATAATATGTATGTACAAGGAAGAAACAATTTTGACCAATCACAAATTGCTATGTGTAAAATTGAAAATTTTTTTTAATTAAAAAATTATCAATTAAATTTTACATCACCATTTAAAATCAATGACATCATAAATAGGAATTTATCTCTAATTAACTTAAAATTAAATTGTGAGATAAATAAAAAAAATTATCTCTAATTAAATTAAATTAATTATGAGATAAACAAAAGAGTTTATCTCTAATTAAATTAAATTAATAATGAGATAAATAAATAGTTTTATCTCTAATTAAATTAAGTTAATTAAGAAATAATTCATTAGGATAAGTTTTTTAAAGAAGGTATATTCTTTAAGAATTCTTTTTCACCTAGCTCATTGGCACTCTAAAAAAGAGTTTCCACCAAAGCCATTCAACACAATTCACAAGCCTAAAGGGAAGAAACAGATTTTGAAGACACAAATTCTCTCCAAAGCCTCAAGAAGATTTCTTTGAAGAATTCGAAGAACGTGAAGAACACTGCTCTGTTTCTTCAAGAAGCTGTTCTTTGATCTTATTTAAACAACAAAAAGAAGGCGAGTTTCATCTATCAAGATCAAGTCTAGAAGACCCTTGAAGCAGACCTATTCGATTTAAGATCAAGTCTTAAAGACCTTTGAAGCATATTTCAACTTTAAGGTCCTTAAAGCAATATTCAAGATCATGTCTCAAAAGACCCTTAAAGCAATTTCAAAAGTAAGCCTTCCAAGACCCTTGAAACAAATATAAATCAAGACTAAGTCATCTAAAAACCATTAGATCGGATTTCATCAATTCAGGACTAATTCATCAAATAGCCCTTAAATTGAATTTCTTTGCTAAAAGAAAAAATCAAAGGATTTTTTTGTTTTAAGAATATCCAAAGATTGTAACTCAAATTTAATAAATAAAATTCTTTATTTGTTTCCAAATTTTTTGTCATATTTTCAGTGTGAAATTTGTGTATACAAATTTCTAGCACACTCAGTAGGACAATTTCAGTCTTTCATCTCTTTTCTTCAAAGTTTAAGTTTTCAAATTCCAATGACCCCTTAAATGAGGTTTTTCAACAATCAAAATCTCAGGTCTTTTCCAACTCAAAAGTTAGAGAAAGAAATATCTATTGCATCACTTCATCAATGTTTTCTTGAAAATAATGTTGTGTTTACTATTTCTTGGGCGATGCTTTCTTAAAAATAATGTCAACGTTTATTTAAAACCTCTAATTGAAGATTTAAAGATACTGTAGGATTGAAAGGTCACTACTTATGATGCCTACTAATGAAACATTTTAAAAGCACACAACATTGTTTTAGACCATGGTGACTTTTTGGTGTGTGCAATGTTGCCTAAATGGAGCACCAAAGGAAAATTAGCATGCCCTTGTTGTAATTAAACATGAGTTCCCAATATCTTCATCATTGTAAGAAAACATGTTATATAGGACATAGTAGATTTTTAGATGCAAGTCATAAATGGTGTCATGATAAGTTTTCTTTTGATGCTAGCATAGAGTTTAGGCTTCCACCTCAACCGTTGTCAAGGACTGCTGGGTTAGATCATGTGTGATCTTATTAATGAAAATTAGGGAAGCCAAAAAAAACCTTTGGAAAAGAGTCTATATTCTTTTAATTACTATATTGGGAGTAAAATTCAAAACATCATAACCTAGACGTGATGCACATAGAAAATAATATATGTGAAAATTTATTGGGAACATTGGTAGATATTCTTAGGAAAACAAAAGACCATGTAAATGCTTAATTTGACCTGAAGGAAACGGGAATAAGAAAAAAAAAACATGCAACCAAAGGAGTCTTGTGATTCTAAAAACATGATTTTACTAAAAGCTTGTTTGTCATTGACAAATATGGAAAAAAACTTTTTTGTGAAGTTATGAAAAATGTGAAATTGTTGTATTGGTGTGCATTAAACATAGCAAGATGTGTACAAGTAAATAAAAAAATTTCAAGAGTTATGATGATAATTTCATCATGCAATATTTACTTAAAGTTGTTGTTAAAAGAATGGTGCCTAAGGCTGTGGGAGTTGATTTGGTTAGATTGGGTGATTTCTACAAGATTTTATGTAGTAAAGTTATAAAATGCAAAGATTTTGACTGTTTACAAGGTGAAATTGTAGAAACACTATGCCAATTTGAGAGAATTTTTCCTCCTAGTGTATTTGACATAATGGTTCATCTCTGACTCCATTTGCAAATGAAGCTAGACTTGGTGGTCTGATCTTTTATAGGTGGATGTATCCAATTAAGAGGTTTTTCTGCAAGTTGAAATCATACCGCGATAATAGAAGTCATTCAAAAAGATATATAAGCTGAAGCATATTTGGCAAAAGAAATGTTTGAATTTTTGTTCAAGATATTTGAGCCAAAATGTTGAAATGAGATTTGATCTACCATCGAGAAATTTTGAAAGTGTTGCTATAAATGATGAAAATGAATCACTTTTTCAACTTACAGGCCTTTTGATTGGAGCAAAATAAAAAAGGTAAAATTATTGAATTAGATAAGCATACATTAACTCAAGCTCACAGATATTTGTTGTTTAACTATGATAAAATTCAAGAATATACTAGGTAAGAAAAAAATTTACTTTAACTATATTGTATTGATTTAAACTTTATTTAATCTTTTTTATTTATAATTCTTTATTAAAATGTAACTTTGTTTAAATATAATAAGCATTAAAATTTAATTAGAAGCTACCATAAAAAATAAATTGGAAAAAAGAGCAAACCCCCAATTAAGACTTTGTTACTTAGTTTTGAACATCAAGTAATGGACGATAAAAATGTTCTTGAACATATCAAAGAACTTGCTAAAGGTTCAAGCAACATAGTGCAAAGTTTCCTACATATCTTATTAATGGTTATAGATTTCATAGAAGAAGGTGTAATAGTTAAATGTAAAACACATAATAATGGTTTCACTTTATTAACTTTGACATTTAGCTTTACAAGGTCAAAAGATAAAAATACAGTTATTTCAAATGTTGTTTATTATGGTGCAGTGATAAAAATTACTCAATTAGATTACTATAGAAGTTTTAAAATGGTTGTATTCAAATGTGATTAGTTTTACGCAAAACAAGATGATTATAGGGCTCACACGTGTAAATTTTCAAAAGTTGATACATTCAGAGGATCCTTTTTTTTGGCATCCTAACTGCGTTAAGTTTTTTATGTACAAGATCCATAAGAGAAAGATTGGCAAGTTATGCAAACAATTTATATGGACTTGTTTGATATGAAAGAAAAATCTATTACAGATAAATATGGAACTTATCTAAGTGATTTTACAAAGGTTGGGATGGAGCATGCTACTGCTTTAGAAGATATTTAGGTTAATTTGTTAAAAGAAGATGTTGAAGGAACAATAATTTAACAGCCTAGGCATGAGTTCAAAGAAAACCTTGATTTAGAAGAAAATAATAAATATGATGAAGATGATAGTGAATGGGAAGTGTACACACCTCATTTTGTCCAGACTATCATCCAAGACATCTTAGGTCATTATCCTGGGCAACTTTAGAGTCATTCAAATTAGCACGAGTTAGTTTTCGATTATTTTTTACCAAGGTGAGGTATTCAGAAAGCCTATAGTACGTGCAAGTCACATTAGTGCATGAGTATTAATAAAAAACTTTCACAACACTAAAATTTAAATTTTTACATGTAGCATCGATACAAAAGGGTTTGGTATTGATACCTAAGGTGTGGTTTCGATACTTAGCATGTTTGTATCGATAGAGGCCTTAGCAATAGCTAAAATTGTGATTTTTAGCAAAACATATCGATGCACTAGTAAAAGTATTAATATAGACCTTTAAAATATTGATATAGGTATCCAAGTCTTAAGACTTGAAACATTTTTGTTTCTAGTATCTGTACATACTTTATTGTATGTATCGATACTTTATTATATCGAAACATTTTGTATCGATACATGCCTAGCTCAAACCATTTTTCAACCTTTGTACTTTTGATTTGAAAATCTGATTTAAACATGTTTTTGCACTAAAAATCATTAGAATTCATATCAAGCCTCAGCCTTAGACTTATGATTGGGTTTTAACAAATTTTAAGGCCCAAAATAACTCAAAAATAGGACGTTTTCATGAAATATATGATTTGTTAGAGGGCATAACTAGCTTTCTTCTAGTTGTAGACTACCACAGCCCTTCTGCTCCACCATCTTGCTATTAGTAGCCAATGAAATTCTAGCTGAGCATAGTACCTAGGGCTACCATAAGGTACATAGAGAAAGGCCAAAAATGCCTTTCCTTTAGGTTCAAAATATATTGGTTGAACCTTGGACTATAAAGGAGCCACTTTTGGCTTAGCAAAGAAGAGGCTCTCCCTACACACATTATTTTCTTCATTCTCGTATCTCTTTTAAGCTTTCTAAAAACCTCTCAAAAACCTTCATTTCTTATTTCCTTTCATCACCAAACTTACCTCATTCCATACCATAACCAAAAAGCTTTTTTTTTCATCATTTTCTTACTAATCAATAGCAAGGAAATGGAAAAAACTAAGCTTGAAGTTACTGCTTCAAGTAAAGGTAAATGTTCAAAGCTTTTTGATATATTTTCTTTATCTTACTCCATTTATTCTCTATTTTTAGCATTTGCATCATTCTAGTAAACCATTCATGTTCTCATGACCATTTTAGAACTCCCATGTATTGTTATGGCCTTGGATGTAGTAGTCTTAAGCTTTTGATGATCTTTTGATGTTTTAATTATGCTTGGATGGTGAAATATGCCACGTTTTATTTTCACCATCAAAACAGCCCTGTTCATGCATCTTTGTCATGTTTTATCCACTTTCACATGCTCAACATGTTTAAATCTTCACCCTAGAGTGTTTTAAACATATTCATGTGTTTTCTTACATTGTGATAAGTTTTATTGAATTAAAATGTTGTCTTAAAAATTTCAATATGCTGTCTTTTGGTTAAACATGTTCATACCATTATCCATGGCTTGATTCTTGATGTTATGTATAAGGCTAACTTTCTTGTACATATTGTTTGTCATCACCTTGCATTTTGGTCACCTTTTCCATGTTAAATATCATCTTCATTTGTTCGAGAGTGTTATCCACATTATCTTTATGTATGTTGCATCTTATTCAAAATAATTTTTGTCAAAAATGCTTGCTTGTTTTTTGTAAAATTCTAATATTTATCCAAAATCCCTAAGTTAGATCTATGCTACCTTCAATAAACGGAGACTAGCATAGATTTGATGTTTTCTCACAATTGGTCCTTCAATCTTGAGGACAAATTAAACTTTCCAGACTAGATTCATGGTTGAATAAGCTCAAAAATGCTATTTTTTTAAGAAAAATGACCCTCGTATTTGTTAAAAAATATTAAGCCTTGATCTTGAGTTTAATACCCTTATTTGTGGCATGGTCAATGGGTTGTTTCATCATCCTAAACTGCTCTGGGATTGTGGAATGACTTTGCGATGCCATGTCACCCTTTTCTATGTGTTACGATGTTTAGACGTCCTTGGCTCAAGTTTAATCCTAAGAAACTCGAAAAAAAAAAAATTCCCTATTTTTGTTCTGGCAGCATTGTGCCCATAATTAAAAAATTGTTTTCAAGAAAAAACACATTCTTATGAATTTTTTAATATTTTTACTTGAAAGAACATTGAAATACATTTCTAATGATGTCCTGTTTGCACCCGGACCATTTTAGATGAGAGAATTATGATTTTTCAAACCTTTGTTATCCAAAATGCCTAAAACCAGCAAACTGCATTTTATTTAGGCTATTTCGGTGCACCAGATGATTTTCCAAAGCCATGACACTGTTTACCCTGTACATGCTATCAATGTTAAAATAAACCTAATTTCAAAAACTAATTCTAGTTAGAAAGGGATTTTTTAAGATTTTGCAATACTTTTACATTAAACCTCATTGAGTCACCTTTTCAATGGTACCTCATTCGGCTAGTAGCACCTCCAAATTCGCCTAGAATAAATTCAAAAAAATGGACAATGCGATGTTGTCCCCTATATTTAGCACTAGTCAAAATTAATTAAATTTTTTCAAATTTCCACTCTGAGGCGTTTGAGTGTCTCTAACTTTTCCCAATCCACTTCTATTGAGACATCCAAACATCTCAAAGTGCATCCAATTGATTCCGCATAGAGTCACGTACTACGACCTAAACCCTTTACTTAGATCAAGGCCAGAACAAAAAGATAATTTTATTTAAATTTTTTATTTCTATTTTCAAAATACCTTTTTCCCCAAAACAATTACTTTTTTCCATTTTAATCAATGAAAATACTCTAACGGTATTTTTTAGGGGATACCCCAACCTCATTTTTCATTTAAAACTTGAATTTCTCTCTTTCGGATCTTTTTAAGATTTTCAATTAGAACCATTTTTAAATATATAAAAAATTTTCATCATTAGGGATACTCCAACCTACTTTTCATTCGAAACTTGAATTTTCTCTCTCTCTCTCTCTCTCGAACCTTCTCAAAACTTTTAATCAAAACCTTTTAAATATAGCTAAAATTTTCGCCTTTGGGCATACTCCAACCCTATTTTTTTTTGGGATACTCTAATATCACTTTTCATGCAAAATGTAAATTTTCTGTCCCTTGAAACTTCCCAAAAGGTATTTCAAGCAAAACTTTTTTTTAAACATATGCAAAATCATCACCATTGGAGATACTCCAACTGAGGGGATACTATAACTCCACTTTTCAAATTTCACCTGAAATCCACATTCTCTCTTGCAGACATCCCCAAGTTTACTAATCAAAACATCTTTTTTTGTCCCTCAAGTTAACACCAAATTAAAAAATGTCTCAAAATTGTCATCCTGGTTGTTCCTTCATTATCAAAGACAATTAAGAGATACATTTTGATCATCTCTCTATTTTTATGTTTTTATGTGTGTTTGTCTTTATGTAACGTTGTTATATTCCTTTTCATCTTACTGATATGTTCCCCTTTGTAAAGATCATTGTGCACTTGTATTTAAAATTGTTTTAAAAAAAATACAAGGTAATGTTCTACGACGGTATCTCTTCAATGCCTAACATGAAATATATGAATTTTCAAAATTTAATCCGAAAGTTATTTTCACAAAAAATCACTATGTTTTCCAATCTCCAAGGCACATAGGTGATCTAAATTTTCTTTCGAAACTCTAATCTACAATTTTCACAAAAATTCATGCATTCAATGGGATTATATCAAAATAATGACAAAGTGGAACCGATTACACTAAAACGAAAGCAAAAATAGCGTTAACGGGTATCGATTCCAAGCATTGTAGGGGTGCTAATCCTTCTTTATGCATAACTAATTGCTAAACCCAACCAATGAATCTCTGGACCTTGTAGACTTCAAAATCAATGTTTCGAGTTTTGTAACTTAGAATATTATTTTCAGTAGGCATCCGATCATGCCTAGCTTGAAATGATTGATGGTGACTCCAAATTTATGGCCACTTTATGGTAGCCTTCTAGGACTAGTTGGATGAAAGCTTTGCTCAATGGTCTTTATTCCCTTCATATTACTATGTCTAATTCAAATCTGGATCAAGGGATAATCCAAACTCCAAACAACATAACTACACCCCATTTTCCAAGTCATGCATGCTCCTTTCATATCAAGAAAAAGGGTACATAGCGGCAAGAAAATAGTGCTCTTGATTTATCAATAAAAGGTGTAGAAGGATTAATAATTGATAAACTTCTACATATATTTGATGGAGATTTAAATTTGGAAAATGATTTTAGTATTGCTAGTAATACTAAAGATGAGTGAACTTTTTTAGTTTTGTTTTTCTTTTGAATATGAAATAATAAATATTTTAATTTAGTTTTTTACTTGACATCTCATTACAAGTTATAACTATTTTATGGTCAAATAATTTGAATAAAAGTTCTAACCAATTAATCTTTTTTGTAATTTAGTAAGTTATATTTAGGTGGTTATTATTGAGTATCTAGAAATAACCAATTAATAACTTAGAGATGAGCTTGGACTTAAAAGATGATTAAGGCATTGAGGTTAGGTTAAAAATTCAAAAAACTCTGAGAAAGAGAAAATTTTGATTTTTAAGGGGAAATTTTAAAAACAAGGTTGAAACACCTTGATTGATGAAAAATTTAGTGATCATTGAAAGACTATGTATTTTTGGTTTTTTTATAAAAAGGTGAATTTTTCAAATTGAGGAATTTATAGAAAAACTCGAATTGATTTTTTGAAAACGATGGAGCCTTGAGATGAGCTCATAAGACTCATGCATGACTTATGATCCTATTTGAGTGCTTATCAAACTCATTCTAAGGCATCCAAATGCCTTAAAAGAGTGAGCAAGGGGTTGTTGTTAATTTTTTTAAATGCTAGAAGTAGGGCAGCATCGCACTATCGAGCTTCTCAAATTTATTCTGGACTCATTTAGACTTTGAGTAGGACAAATAAGATGGCAGTGAAAAGCTAACGTAGTTTCATCTAAAATAGTTAAAATTCCTAAAAAATCACTTAGGAGAAAATAATTTTTAAAGTTAGACTTGGATTAGCATTGGTAATAAGTGTAAGGGAATTAGGGTGGCAAACTTTGAAGAATCGTCCCAAATTCATTGGGACTCAGAAAGTCGCAAAAGATATATCACCAAAAAGATAGTTCAATATACTTTATGGGAAAATATTTTAAAAATCATAAAGCATTTTTATGGCTATTGTTATTTGAAAAATCAGTTCTAGCGACTTGAACAAAATTAGGTGTCTACACATAAAATAAGTTCCCAAATTGCTTCTGACATCTGGAAAAACTGGCAAGGCATTTCAATCCTTACCCATCATAGGTTTGCAGCAAAAAGAGTTCAGCTTGGATGGGAGTATTTTCTAGGCTTATATGAAGGTTGACACCTCACAATAGCATAAGTAATTTACACGTGTAAAGTTTTTCAAGAGCTTAAGCTGAGGCTAATAGCTCAAGAGAGTAGAGCTACTTCACTCCCTTCTTAAAAAGGTTCAAGACCCTAAAAAGAGCCTTTTTATGAAATAAAATGTATGTGATTCATGTGTGCGAATGAAGAAAACTACCTTTTTACGATCTATTTTGCAACCCTACCCTATATGCCAAAACACCTAAAACATAGTAATTGGTGATAGTAAAATTATAAAACTAAAACAATATGCACAATTTTATTTACGAAACATTTTTTAGAGAACCATGAGAATTATAATTAAATGCCGGTTAAAACCAACTAATTAAGATTTTAAATATCATGTGATTAATTCTAAGCTTGACTCTTTTAAGTGTTCCTAATAGAGTCACCAAGCTATCATAACGTGCCAAATGCAAAATCGACACATCAGAGCAGGGAAAATACTATTTAGTTCAAAATTAGGATCAAGTTGCTAGCATAAGTCGCTTGCCCAATTTGCTCGTGTGGTTGTTATAAAATAACTGATAAATTCAGAGTCACCACCTAACTTTTTTTGGCTAAATTTGATTGGTCACTTATTGAAATTTGTCTTTTAAAGGTTACAAGAACCTTGAAAATAGATTCTAAAGTATGCTTAAAAACTAGAGTAAAATATAGCTTTTGAGAGTTGGTTACATGTAGAAAAGGATGAACACCCTAAAACACCCATGAATTGGCACCTCTTAATTATGTATTATCCTAAATCTCATTTAAAATTGATTTTAATTTTTAGTATTCAAATATAATTTCCATGTTTCAAAAGATTTAATATTATTGTCTTATAAAGTGAGTCAGATTCTATTTTTTCAAGACAAAGTATTTTCACACTCCACCAAAAAACCTGGTGAAAATGAAAAGTATTTTTACGAAGTCTTTAAAAATTTTGATTCAATAGTTTGAGGAGGATATTCCGTCCTTAAAAAATAACTGATGAGACCCTTCCATATAATGGAAGAAACTTATTGGCTATTTTTAACTTGGAAATACATGTTCTAATGATATATTTTATTGAATCCATAAAAAAAATAAAAACTAAGGGTTCGGTATTGACATGAATGTTCCAACCCAACCTTGAAGACTCGATTTTAATGGAAAAATACTAAAACAACCCTAAAAAATGTGTTAACATGACAATGCATACATGACCCTAAGGGTCTCGATTTTCATGTAATAAAAATGACCCTAAAGGACATTTTTGACATGAAAATGCTAACAAGATCCTAAGGACTCGATTTTGGTGTAAAATGACTAAAATGACCCTAAAAGACATATGTGGACATGAAAATGCTACATAACGCTAGAGGACTCGATTTTAATGTACAATTAGTAGAATATGCTAAAAAACATATTATAACATGAAAATGCTATATGACTCTAAAGGCTCAATTTTAATGGAAAATGTTTCAAATGACCCTACAGTTTACATTTAAGCCTAAAATGACTTAGATGACCATGAAATGGTGGAAATTATCAGAATAATTGTAAATGACCTTAAATTATAAAAATTACCAAAATAACCCTAGGTTATGCCAGTTGACAAAAATGACACTAGGTATGCTCGCTAGGCTTAAAAATTACCTAAATGCCCTTACTTTATTTCGGCCAAGACTAAAACATCCTTAGGTATGTATGCTTTGAAGGGAAACTTCAAACTCATACTTATCGATATAAACATGAAAATTAATCAAAGTTAAACATATATGACAAAAATTAAACAGAAAAACACATGAATTTCTTTAAGATTTTAGGCAGAGATATACATGTGATCGAAAAGCAAGTTAAAACATAGATTGATAGAAATCATACCTACTCAAAGACTCACAACTTAAAGTATGTCGATCCCTATAGGAACGCATCATAGCTTGATTACTTTGATCCCAGGTTAAGGTCTTAAGTAGCACAAGTGTCCTACTTCTAATGTTGATCCATGCAGATGGCTATTGGACCTTTACGAGGTCTGATGGTTCTCTAAAGCTAACCAAAAGGCTTTTTCAGCCTCAACCAAAAGGTAAATATGATAAACATTTTCCTTCATGCAAATCAAGAATAATTATGAGGTGAAGATGTCATAAAAACTATGGGAAAAATGATCTCATAAGGATATGGAAGTTAGCATAAGTTTGAGCAAACTTGGCCATTGTTACAGCTTTTGTGAACAATCAATCTCTCAAGCTAGAAAACTAATTTTCTATTTTCATTTCAATCAAGAATGATTCCAAATCCCTTAAAAGATAAAGATTGCACCAAGCTTGCTTAGAAAAGTCATAAGGATGCATTATCCTCCTTAAAGAAGTAAAGATGATAGTGCCTAGGCTATCTAATTTGCTACTATCAACCAAAAAGCCTTAATAATGTATTTAAATACATCTTCAGCTAGGTTAGCCTTGACTAATGGATAAGACTCACCTACTAAGTCATCCTTAAGGTTGATGCCACTTTTGGTGATAGCTTAGGCTCTAGTTAAAACACTTTCAACCAATTTATCCAAGATTGGGTCCATTTAGTAACCAATTAGTATCTTGGCCCAATACTGCACTAATTTGGCCCTAACCATGCACCTAGACTTATTTCAAGTCCAAATAGCTGTAGTTCAAAACTAAGCCCATTTGACTTACTAATTTAGGGCTATTTGGGCTAATCCTTATTTATATACAAGAAGATTTAATTTTTAATTAAATTGCTTACCTATATAAAATAATTTTTTTACTTCATGTAAATATTATTAAATAATTATCAAATAATTATTTAATTAACCAAAAATAATTTTTTGGCCAAAAATCAAGATATCCTTATTTACATGCCTACTTTTATGGATAATCTTGATAAGACATTCTTATTTTCACTGTCACATTAAGACATCTCTAATTAGATTTCATAAATCTAATTTATGTTTCTAATAATATTTAATTAAACTAATTGAATTAGTTCCTTCTCATTATACCTTTTATTTAATTAAGTCATACTTAATTAACTTCTGATTTTAGTCTGGTAGGTCACTTTATTATGTGTAACCCATTAAGTTCCCAACATGTTGGCAATGAATATAATTAATCTAATGAATTATATTCATAGATCAAAAGTGAGATCTAGCAACCTATCATGATCACCTAAATGTTGAAAAGTCATTATGACCTCGGAGAGACCTTTTAGTAACTAGCCTTCTAATGTAATTCGATCCCTTCACCAAATATCTTGAAAATACTACGAGCATGGTGCAATGTCTAATCATGTACCAATCCATATTAGTTCTTGCAACTTATGGTTAACTTCATGAATTTAGAGAAACAATTTCTTCTGAATTCATCATGCGTTGGCCAATGACTTTATCAAGTTAACTAAAGCCAAGAACAAATAAGATATATCTTTGATGTCATTTGGAGTGGTGAATCCTTTCTGGATCATTCAACCACCTTCGTATAGTTCATGCCACATCCAAAACCATGCTACCGTAAGCATCCATCTATCATGGACCCATTGGTGATGGAAATAAAGCAGGACATTCCCCATACAAGATGACTTGGTATCCTAAGTCAGATGACTAGTTACACAACTGGCACATGAGAACATAATCGATAAACACTTAAGTGACTTATACCAAGTTCTCATGCGAGCCATGTTCAGTGAACTTGTTTTCATAAAATAAGCATCTCTATGCTATCCTTAAGTATCTCTATGCTTTAACTTTTATGAGATCAAAGAGTTGTGCATGTCAAATGCATGGAGGCTTAGCACATACTAGTCTTTATGCATTGTTAATGCTATGTCTTGACAATACGATGACTATGAATATTTTTAGAAACAAGGCTTTGATGCATAAGGATCTCATCATTGTAACTCATTACTAACTAACTTTGCAAGGCCATTGTGTTTCATGGGTTTCATCTAATCAGTAGTTCATGATTGTCACTAATTCTATTAACATGACAAAAACCTTATATCACTAAACTAAGTGATTGGTTTGTGTTATTATCTTATATATGTGCCTCATTCAAGCCAATTGGCTCTAAGGCATATATTAACATATTTGACTTGGGAAAATGACCAAAATGGCTCTAGAAGTTTCGATCAACCCTTAAAATACACTTTAAAATTTAATTTCTTTTCAAAAATAAAATAATAAAAAATAATAATGGCAAATACTTAAGAAGTATTGCTACCATATGAATATTTTGTTTACAAAGTATCAATACCATATAGATACTTTCTTTAAGTTTTCTCAAAAATTATTTTCTAGGTATTTCAAAATAAGTTCAATTTGTTCCACAATATTTTAAACATATGTATATATATTTAAAAACATGTAATTTTAAGAAAACTCCAAAGTCTAAAGTATTTTAAGATTTTTCGAAGTATCTTTAAAGTGCTTTAAAGAAAAAGTACTAAATTGAAAACATTCATATTCATACTAATTAAGCTTAATCAAAAAACCAAGATAAATTGAAAGCTGACATACATAAAAGAAACATTTAGCTTAAGCCACCTAAGTCTAAACCTGGGATCATCAAACCTTAAAATTGCCATAAACTAAAAAATAATTAAGTTGAAAGAAATGAATTTTTGCTGTTGCTTTGCTTGGCCATAAGAAAGGTTGGAATACCTTCAAGCTTAATTTAATTACCGAAGTTAATTACTTAAGATCATCAAGCTTTTCATGTAACAGTTTAAATAAATCAACATGAATATGAAAAAGATGATCTTTGCTAGTGCTTGGCCACTATTGGAAACCTCTAGCTTAAGTTAATCACCTAAGTAAATAACTTTGGATCATTAAGGTTTATATTTACATACGAATAACATAACAATTAAAATGAGCATGAATTAAAAGATCTAATATAAATATAAACAGTTTTGCTTAAAGTTTAGCTAGAAGATTGGTTTTTAAACCAGGGGCTCAAAAATCACCTAAGTTAAAGCTTAGGATCATCAAGCTAATAAATGAAAAAAATGCTTGAAAGTAAATAAATAACAAGAAAATTAATTAGAATTAAGGTGAAGAAGATTTAAAAAATAAAGTAAAAAGCTACCTTGAAAAAATTTTGAAAGAGTTTCTTTTATTTTTATTTTTCTCTTTTTCTTTTCTTTTTCTATATTTTTTC
The DNA here is from genome assembly GCA_038381835.1 of Adansonia madagascariensis. Classification (NCBI taxonomy): domain Eukaryota; kingdom Viridiplantae; phylum Streptophyta; class Magnoliopsida; order Malvales; family Malvaceae; genus Adansonia; species Adansonia madagascariensis. Next base: position 6,478,308 of record JBBYHL010000006.1, on the reverse strand, counting down.
TCTTCTTTTTTCTAATACTTCTAGATAATTATGAGAGACTTTCCCTCTATTTGTAAAAAGTGGATGATGGCAAATGGTTGCAAACAACCTTTAACCGAACCTGGCAATAGTTTTTCTTTTTTTTTTCTTTATTTCATTTTCTCATTTAATGCTAGTCATATCTTTTGTAGGAAAAATTTCATCAACTCTTCAACCTATGCAAAATAATTTTAATAATTTAATTAATTTTATTATGCTTCCAAGATTAAAATCCAATGTGTTCGATTATTCAAAGATTAATCTTATGGTTGGGAATGTGTTTCAAAATTCAAGCTAATTTCTAATTGGTTGAAAAAAGGTTAAAAGGTCTAAATTTTAGTTTAAGTTAATAAAAAATGCCTCATGTGTTATAAATATCTCGTAAGTTCAATAACCAAAATTCAATCCAATGGTTACCAACTTATTTGAAAAGTCAAAAATTAATCCAGTGGTTGGCAATGTGTTTGAATATTCAATCTTGAATTTAATTCGTTGGAAGAAAGGTTTAAAAGTTCAATTTGATTTTATTTGATTAGAAAAATCTACTTGTGAATCCTACATATAAAAATTCTAGTTGGAAGCTCTACGTATGATTTTACAAGATTAAAAATTATATATTTGCACGTAAAATTTTAAGGGTTAACTTCAAAAAACCCTGGTGGTTTTAACACAAATCACTTAACTCATTGTGCTCTAAAATTATTACTTACCTTCCCTATAGTTTTATCCATCCAAAATGTGCTTAACGCTGTTACAAATTTATGACAAATTTTTGTTTTATCCTTGCCACTTTAAATAATATTAAGATTTTTAAAAGTAAAACATACATTTCAAGCAAATTTTTAATGGTGTAAAGCACATTTTTGACCAAATGAAACCACAAGGAAGGTAAGTAATAATTTTTAAAGCACATTGGGGGTTAAATGATTTTAGCAAAGACTACAAGGGTTTTTAAAGTTTACCCAAATTTTAATTCAAATATTCATATGTTCAAACTTTAATTGAAAATTCCATATATGAGAATTTAATTAAAAATTGTTTAATTAAAATTTTCCCTTGTGAAGGTTAGATTGAAAATGCTAAAGTTTAATTAAAACTTCAAGACTAAAAGGTTTGACTATATTAATAAAAAAATAAATTTCAAAATTCTATGTATGGAAATTCCAAAGGTAAAAAGAAAATCTATGGGAAAAAGTTTGATCAAAATTCTATATGGAAAAGGCTAAATTGAAAGTTCCATATTAAAAGTTCAATGCATAGGAAATTTAATAAAATTCTACATAAAATATTTAAAAACTGGATACATAAAAATTAAATTAAAATTCTATTTATAAAATTTCAATATGAAAATTTATAAAAAAAAATTTATTCGTAAAAAGTTTTATTAAAAATTTCATATAACAATGAAAATTTCTTAAATCGCATGTTTTGGACTTAATTAAACCTTTCCAACTAGCTTTAATCGAAAGTTGACTTTCCATTTTCTAATTGTGATCGATTTTGATCAATTTTTCTCGATTTTGAATATTCTGATCAATTTTGACTTAATTACCCTCATTTGACCTTTTACGTAAGTTAAACTGGGTTTGAATCGAGTTAATCAAGTTTAACTTGGGTTTGATTAATTTTGAACTTAGTTTATTTCATCTGATTTCATCCGTTTTTCATTACTATGACTCTTCTTGACCAATTTCGACTAGTTTTTACTTAAGTTGACCAAGTTTGACCAAGGTTTGACTAAGTTTAACTCAAGTCAATTTCTCCCTATTTCATCAACTCTTCATCACCAAGACTTTCATAGGATTATCAAACCTCCAAAAATAGGGTTCAAGGCCCGAACGGATGCTTGGTAAATGCCTAAATTAGAGTAGGTATCTATACTATTATCAAACAAATCTTGAATAAAAAATTTTAATTTATAGTTTTATTGAAATGTTAATTATATTCATAATTTAAGAATATGTTTTTACACAATTATTTTTAACATTTTCTTTATAACTAAATTTTTATTTTTCTAAGTATATACTCATATAAAATTTTGAGTATGTAATTTAGCAATGTGTCAATTTGCTAACTCTTTATTCTCATTATAAAACAAGTGTCACCATTTTTTTCTTAGACCAGCTTTCTATCCATTTAGGGTCTATTTGGATGGATAGTAAAATTGGTTCTAATGAGATTAAAAATAATGGTAGTGGTAAGTATAGTAAACGTTAGCAATAAGATTAAAATTAGTGATGCAATATGTGTTTAGATGCAAAAATAATGGTGATAGTGAGGTGAATTGTAATGAAAAGAGAAAATTAGCATTAAAGAATTAGAGTAAAATATATATGATGAACATTTAAATTTTTTGACATTTATATAATTAATAAATAATAGAAATTTATGATTTTATTTACGTCAGATAAAAATTTTATTTATAAATAATTAAAAATTTAATAAAAATGATAGTAATATATCAAATAATATTTTTCTTTGTCGTTGATGTAGTTATTTATTTATGTTTCATTTAAATGATTAATTTTATTTTGAAATAATAATTATATTTAGGAAAAAAAAATATATTTACATAGTTTAAGCAAAAATAATGATTATTTTAATCACATAAGTAATATGTTGAAAATAATAATTATATAAATTATTTTAAAAATAATTATAAAATTATTTAAAATTTTGAATTATAAAAAGAAAATAAATAATATAATAATCTATAAATGATAGGGCCATTTGTTTGCAGTCAATAGTGTTTGACTCATCCTATCGAGTGTTATCCAAAAACTCAACTTCAATGAGTTTAAAGGCTAGTTTAGCATTACTTTTGGAAAAAAAGCTTGAGTTAGGAAAAACATAGGTTAGAAAAATTGTATTTAAAAAGTGATGAAAATATGATTTAAGAACTTTTAAGTGTTCGATATTGTTGTAAAAAAGTGTTGTTTGAAATGTAAAAGAAAATGTTTAAATAATAAATATTTAGAGATGTGAGGATAATATGCATTTTATCTAAAACTCAACTTTCAAATAAAAAAAAATCCATTTTCTTTGCTTTTTGGTTTGAGTTGTCAAACAATAAGTTTAACCATAAAAGCCAAAATTTTGTACTTGTTTAACATAGTACCTGCAGTAAAATGCAAGTTTTAACTTCAAAAACTATGCCAACAATAATATTAAATAGGACATAGGTTAAGAAAGTGCAGAACTGCATCAAAAAATTGCAACTATGAAATGCATGTAGGGTCTTAATGGACTAGAAAATCAAATCAATTCAAAAGAATAAACGAGACAAATCAAAGTGAAATGGGAGAAAAAATGTAAATCGAATCAAAACAAAAAAATAGAATAGAATCAAATTAAATCAGATCAAATCAAAATGAAAGAGGGAGAAAATAATTTTCTTTCAAAGCATAGGTTACAATGGCCATTTTCTAAACTAGGTAGAAGAAAGAAAGTAGTGAAGCCAAAAAGTGATTTTTTGGTATAAAGACTAAAAAAGAGGTAGCACTAGACACTTTTTACTGGTGAGAGAGGGAATGGAGTTATTCATTCATTTTATTATTTTCGTATATATACAAATTATCTTATTTATAACCGATAGGTGTTGGTCTAAGTGGAAGGAGCTTAGGCACCTTAAGTATATGGTTTAAGATTCTATCTTTACCTATGTGAACAAACACCATTCAAAGAGGTCCTCGCTTTAGTGCTTGACATTACTTTGAGAGATTAGTTTTTGGCCTACTAGCTGGAGGATACTCTAGGAAACCAAAAAATTATCTTATTTATAGTTAATATAGTTTTAAATTTCATATAAACAAATAAATTATATGATACGTTATATACATTTAAAAATAAAAATTAATTCAAAAAATTAATAGAATTTGGATCATTTTTTAACTCTCCATTTGCGAAATTAAAATTCTCTAATTACAAACACCACAATTGTAAAAGTTAGATCTTTGCATAAGATGGTCCACAAAAGGTTAAAGGAGGTATGCTTATAAATGGAAATTTTGATTATCAACATCTTTTATATTTGTCCTTCAAACTATGCCTAATTTAAATTTCATATCAAACCAAATTTAATAACTACACTTCAACTCTATACTTTAAGTTTACTAATTTTTTAAAGCATGACTAATAGGATTAACAACTGGAGCTATATTCTTGAATCATTATTGTGGTGGATCTGATATAAGTTATCATTCATGTTAGATTCAATAAAGTGTTAAGTAAGAGTATGTGTTTAATGTAAGCTTGTTTAATTTTTAAAACTTTTCTCATATATTTAATGGATTATATTTTCCATATCTATGTTCGTCTATGTATGAAATACCAGTATCCATGTTCAAATATGTATCGAATGCAAGTATCAGATATAGGATTTAAAAAATATAAAAAAATCTGAATTACATGGGTTACAACTAACGTAAGGATGATAGCAGATTAGATGTTTGCATTTTTTTTTGTAATATGAGAAATCCACTTAAGAGCCTTAAAATCTAAATTCATTTATTATCTATATTAAATCCATATATTACTATTTGATTTCGAATTAAATAATATTATATACCATATAGATGCACTTTATTTTGTCGAGGCTAACATCTAAGGCATTAGAGGTCATCGTTTAGGATGCCATTAGGGTCATTCAGATGAGTATAGATATGTTCCCTATCATTCTCGACTTAGGTAAAAGGTTCAGAGAGTCAAAGCACATAAATTTTACATTTTTGCATGAGTGTATTGATACGTAGACTTCATGCATCGATACAGGGCCTCCATGTCATCAAAATTTAGAATTTCATAGGTTTGATTGATATAAATAGGGGTTATATCGAGACATTTGCTTAATGTATCGATAAAATTGTTAAATCTACCGATATAAGGCTTAGTAATAGCTAAAATTTAATTTTTTGACAACATGTATCGATACATTTCGGATACATATCGATACAACCTTCATTGTATTGATACATCATGTGTTTTTGCCTAGATGTATCGATACAATATGCGACGTATTGATATATCCAAGTAAAATTGCCTAGTTCATGGTATTTTTCAGCATTTGTATCTTTAGGTCAAAATTCCAATTTAGCCAACTGTTTTACACAAAAAATCATCCAAATTCATGTCAGGCCTTATTATAGACTTAAGATTGGATCAAATGAATTTTTTAGGCCAAAATGACTAGAAAATGGGGCATTTTCATGAAATATGAAAATGCACATAGCTTGTTTAGAGGCATATTTGGCCTTTCCCCATCAACAAGCTGCTACAGCCCCTCTGCTCCCCCACGTTGCATGTTGTAACCAATGGAAATTCGGCTAACCGGGCATAGTACCCAAAGTTGTATCTGGTACATGGCTAGAACCCAAAAAATTCCTTGTTTTGGCTTCAAAACTTTTGGCTTTCATATAAATGAGCCAACTTTAGCTCAACGAAAAAAATACACAGACCACATTTAAAAAAACACACATTTTCATAAATCACATTCCTCCATATTCATAGTTCTTCCAACAGCCCTCCAAAACCTCTTTGAAACCTTCATTACCTACTTTCTTTCATCACCAAATACCTTTCTATTCATAGTTCATTCAAAAGCTTATCTTTGTTATTCCTTCTTACTCATTTATTGCAAATTAATGAAGGAAAAATGAGCCAAAAACCAAAAATAAAGAAAAATCATAAAAGCCATAAAATCCATGGGCACATTTTCTCACATGTTCATACAATCTTTTATGTTGTCATAGGCACCATCTCCAATGCTCATGCATTTTTTCTATGTTTTCTTGCATTTTAGTATGTTTCATGTTATAAAAATGTTGCCTTTTTGTTGCTTCAGCATATGTTTTTCATAGATGTTGTGTTTACATACTTTACATAGTAAAAATGTCTCCTTGATGTCTTTCTTGGATGAGTGTTTGCTGTAAAAAATGATTCTCAAAAACACCTCCAAGTTAAATCTATGTTACCTCCAATAAATAGAGAATAATGTGGGTTTAATGTTTTCACTAAATTAGCCCTTCAATCTTGGAGATAAGTCAAGCTTTTTATGTCTAGATTCATAGTTAAAAGAGATTAAAAAAGTTTTGGTTTCCAAATAAGATAGCCTTTCAACTAGTTTGAAAGTGTTTATGTCTTGATCTTTAGTTGAATACCCTTATTTGTGACATGTAGGTCAATTGACTGTTTCATCATCCTAAACTACTCCAAGATTCTGTAAATGAGCCATTGAAGCCCATGTCACCCCTTTTTTCTATCGCAGACTACTCAGATATCCATGGCTCAAGTTTAGCCCTAAGAAACCCAAAAAAAAACTGAAAGCCTCTGTTGTTTTGCCCTAGTAGCACTATAGTCACAACTTAAAACAATCACTTTTGAGCCCTAAACATTTTTTTTAGAATTCCTTGGTATTTTTCCCTTAAAAGGCATCAAATTATCTTTCCAACGATGTCTCTTTTGCCTTCAGATTGTTTCAAACAAGGGAGTTATGATTTTTTCAACCTTTTTCTATCTAGAACCCTTGGAATCAGCAACTTGCATTTTATTTAGGCCATTTTGCCCCACTAGATAATTTTTCTAAAATTTTTAAATATTTTATCCAAAAATTTCGTGAAATTTCTTTTCTAAAAAGGTATTTTTTGCAATTTAACGATTCCGTATGAGTCAGGAATGATTTTTCAAAATTCACCACACTCTTTCCCTTGTATGTGCTGTCAGTGTCGCATTATACCCAATTTCAAAAATTATTTTCACCTAGAAAATGATTTTTTGATATTTTCAAAATATTTTTATGTTGAGCCTTATTGAGTCACATTTTCAATGGTACCTTTGTTGACCTTGGGAACATCTAAATTTGCCCTGAATAAATTTAGGAAGGGCAATAGCTCCATATTGTCCCCTGTTTTGGACTTAAGAAAATTAGACTAGCTCCTCTGAACCACTTTTTCAAGGCATTCTAATGCCTTGAAATGTATCCGATTGACTCCCTATGGGGTCAAGTGCCACAAGCTAGGTCTCATGAGGCTTGGATCAAGGCTAAACAAAAATTAATTTTATTTTTTATTAGAATTATCAGTTTTAACTTTTAAATAACTATTTTCCTTAAAGAATATTCTTTGTCAAAAAAATTCTAAAATTCTCATCTTTGGGATACTACAACCTTATTTTTCAAAGGATACTCCAACTCTATTTTTCCAAACTTTATCATAAAATTCTCGTATTTGGGGATACTCCAACTTATTTTTCCAAATTCTATCATAAAATTTCTTATCTTTGGAAAAATTCCAACCCTGTTTTACAAAAAGATACTCTGACCCCATTTTTTTTCCTAACTCCATCACTAAGTTTCTCATCTTCGAGGCTATTTCAATCCTATTTCTCGAAAGGATACTCCAACATTGCTTTCCAAACTTCACTCAAAATCTAAATATTCTCTCTCTCGGACTTCCCCAACCTTTTAATCAAAACCTTTTTTTTCACACCTTAAGCGACCACCTAGTCCAAACGCAATGTTATCTCGATTATTCCTTAATAATTAAAGATAATTTTGAGATACATTCTGACCATCCCTCTTTCTTATGTTTTTGCGTGTTTATCTTCATACAATGTTATTATATTCATTTTCGTCTTACCAATATGTTTCCCTTTACAGTGTCTATTTTGCATTCGTATTTTCAAATCATTTTTTTAAATTATAAGGAAATGTTCTATTTTGGTATCTCTTCAATGCTTGATAAGAAATATCCGATTTTTTAAATTAGATTTGAAGACATTTTCATCAAAAATCCATGTATCTCCATATCTCCAGGGCGAGTACGTGACTTAAACTTTTTATTAAAATCTAGATTTACAATTTTTACACAAAATTCATGCATAAAAAGGGGATGACACAAAATTCAAGTCATCAATATAATAACAAATCAAAACCAAAGAAACCAAAACCTGGCTAGCGATATTAATTTCGAGTTTTGTGGGAGTGCTACTCCTCTCCAACGTAGAATAACTCATAAACCAAATTGACAAATCTCTGGATCTCGTAGACTTTGTAATCGATATTTTAGGTTTCATAACTTGAAATATTGTTCTTAATAGGCATCCAGTTATGCCTAGCCCAAAATGGTCAATGGCAACTCCAATATTTCGCCACTTCACGGTGGTCATCCAAAACCATTTGGATCCTCCGATGGTTCTCCCCTTCACTATCATCTTGTCATGCATAGTTTAAATCCCAATCAAGGGATCAAAGGCAATTATTGACATTTCCTTTTAAGTTGCATGCATCACCATCCAAGCGATTCGAGTGAAGTTATGCTTCGGGCCAAAATGGGCACCACATCGTGACACTAGATATCCAAATCGACTAAAAAGTCAAATTCAAAAATAGCTAAACTTGAAAGGCAAAGTTCAATTCTTTTGATGCATATAATTTTTTTACATTTTACAAATAAACAGATCTGAATCCATTACCCGTAGAAGTAATATGGTTTTGGATAATGGATTCAAATATAAAAATCCATTATCCGTCATAACACAGATTTAGCTAATGGATATCTAAAAGTTCATATCTGCATCCTTTCAAAATCAATAATATCCAAATTCGCATTTGTTCCAAATTTGTAATGTCCAAATTTGATAAAAAAAATAAATAATTATAAATATCCGAATCTGCAGTATCTATCGGCATTCTAGAACTGAGCAGTTTTCAAATGTAACCTAATGGAATACAGCCCGTATAAACCTTTCATGTTTCTCATTAACTAACTCAAGAAAACCATGTTTGCCCAAATAATAAAAGAAATAAATATAAAATCAAAGCTATGTTTTGCAGATAAAATAAAATAGGATCAAAGAGAACCAAACTAGTCCCAAGAGCTTAAAAGGCTTGGCTGGTACAAGTTAGGTTTTTAACAAGTTTTTTGCAAATTTTGATTAACTTGATTAAATTACTATTTAAGGATAAAAAATTTATTTAAACTTAATGATAAAAATATATAAATTTTTTATTTAAAATAATATTTTAATAATATGATAAATAGTAAAATAAACTTTCGCACTAAATTAAACTTGAACAAAAGGATTTCAAAAGTTTTTTATCAAACCCTATCCATGGACAGGTTTAGCCAAATAGAACAAGCTAAGAAATTTCAAATTGGGAAATCTCATTAAATCTGATGTCAACTTGTCGCAATGTGGCCTGGATACAAATCTTGGCCAAGTCTAACTTAAATGGCCCCCGCTCCTACATTTGTTGATATATCATTATTCTATATTCTCTTATATTTATAGGCCATATCATTATAGACATTTTCTTATTTTTGAGGATTGAATGGTCAAGATGAATCATTTATTCGACTTAACCTTAAATAGTCATTATGAAATGACAATTTATTTGCAGTTAGCACCAATCTATTCGGGCTAGGTGAGATTGGCCACCTATTCGTATTTCGAGGATTCCAAAACCCTACAATACCAACTCTATAGTCCACAATCATACTAAAGATCATATAAATGTGTTTGGGAGTCGGTTATAATCACAAGTAAGGATCAACCTTCTCGTAATGCCTGAAAATTGGTACCTTATTAATTACATGTTAATTTGAATTTTAATTTTTATTCTGTTAAATTCCCAAAAATAATAATTTATAAAGCAAATTTATTATTCCGTATCAAGAAAATCGGGTTTTTAAAATTTTTGAAAATAAAAATATATTATGCAATCCACCAGAGGGCTAGTGGAACACGAAAACTTTTTATCATTTTCTTTTGTAGCCTAACAGAAATTCAGAGGAACACAAAAGATTTTAGAATTCAAAATATCGTTCACATCCTGTTGGAGGGCGAAAGGAATGCAAAAGGTTTTATTTTTTCAAAATTTACAATCACAATTTTCAATTTGAAAAGGATATCTCATTATTAAAATAATTCGTACAAACCCTCTCATATTTTGGGATATCTCATAGTTTATTGAAAATATTTATAGAACATCCTAAGACTCGATAACAATCTAAAATAATGAACATATTTCTTGTGTATACCTCTGATATGAAAGTATCCTAGTAATCATATAGGACTTGATTCTAATGCAAAATTACCAAATGCCCTTGGGCTATGCCTTCGACGTGAAAGTATTCTGATAACTCTAAACGATATAAAAATGATTATAAAAAGGTGAATCTATCCTAAATGTACATCTTTGGCATAAAAGCATCCCAAGGAGTGCCTAGGACTCGGCTTGAGGGAAATTACTAAAATACCTCTGGGGTGTACCTTCGATGTGAAAGTATCACGGCAATCCTAAAAGACATAAAAAGGATTATAAAAAGGTAAAGCTATCCTAAATGTACATCTTTGGGATAAAAGCATGCTGATGACTACCTAGGACTCAGCTCGAGGGAAATTACCAAAATGCCTTTTGGGTGTACCTTCAACGTGAAAGTATCCTGGCAACCGTAAAGGACATGAAAAAGATTATAAAAAGGTGAACCTATCCTAAATGTACATCTTTGGCATAAAAGCAGCCCGATAAGTACCTAAGACTCGACAAAGGGAAATTACCAAAATGCCTCTAGGGTGTACCTTTGACGTGAAAGTATCTCAGCAACCCTAAATGACATGAAAAGACAAGTAATGATGATTTTTACTCTAAATGGGTAATTTTAATTACAAAAATGACCCTAAGTACAAAAATTGCTAATGGGTCTCTAAATTTTTCAAAATTAAATATTAGTCTAAATTGGTTAAAAATGCTAAAAATATATTATTTTGGCCCAAAATATGCTAAATGGGAAATTTAAATTTTAAAGTAACCTTAACATGCAAAAATGCTATTAAGTTCAAAACTTACATTTCATACCCTAATAGAGAACCAAAAGAATATGAAAGATTTTAATATTTTTAGCACCTCATCGGAGGACCAATGGAGTGCTTAAAATATTTAAAATACTCTAAGTGAATGATTTCAAGTTACATTTCCTTGATGGTCCCTAAACTTTTTTAAAATTACAAATTAGCCCTTACATGATTAAAATATAAAATTAAGCATCAAATAAATCAAAATAATCACAAAAAAT
>JBBYHL010000006.1:6446316-6462659 GCA_038381835.1 Adansonia madagascariensis | reverse complement strand
GATACATGAGAACCATGTATCGATACATTCAAGTAAAATTATGAATTTTCTCATATCTTTTGTCCCCGAATACCTTGAACTACATCATTAGATGCCACATCTTTGCATTTACCTTTGATATGACCCATAGGCCTTCCTCAAAATACTTTTTCGTCGGGCAACAACCATCGCCCCCTCTCACATCCGTGCTCCAGATTGCTAAATATTAGCCCGGACAAAATAAGGTGTCCATACATTTTAGGAAACTTGTTTTCCAAAATCTATTTTAGGAAACTTGTTTTCCAAAAACAACATTTTAAGACATTAAATTGGAAATTACATAACTTTTAGGTTATTTGTCTTAATTAAGACATTATCCAACTTTTAGATAATTTTGTTTTAATTTGGATAAACCATCCATTTTAGAAAACTTGTTTTTCAAAAATAATATTTTAAAACATTAAATTGGACATTACCTAACTTTTAAGTTTTTTTTCTTAATTAAGACATTATCTAACTTTTAGATAACTTTGTCTTAATTTAGACAAACTATTTAACAAGTATTATTTCCTAAACCATTTAGGAAAGTATTTCCAATTTTTTTAAAGTCTTGGAAATTGATCCATATTTAATTTAATTAAGAAAATAATTTTCTTATATGATTAACATTTATTCTAATCACATTAGAATAGATACTAATTGTATTATGATTAATCATTTAAATTAAATATATTTTTCAATAAAACAATTTAATTGAATTTTAATTCCATGTTTATTTATATTATCCAATTCATATTTTAAACAATTTAGAAAAATTAATACAATTGGATAATTAGGAGTTTGATGATAAGTAAGAGTTTTAATGGAACATAACCTCTCAAAGAGTCCTCGTCTAACTAGGATCTACTCTATCCATAGCTAACTTAGCCATCCTAATCCAATTAAAACACTATTATCTTCCTCCATCTAAAAGTCTAAAAATACAGCAAACTTGTTGCAACTATTTGCTGCCATGGATGCCGCATCAAGGTCCTAAGAAGAGAGACAACAATGTCACATGCCTTAGGCACTCTTAGTGCATCCGTTATGGCTTAACATTCAACCCTAATTTTGACTTGATTTTTCTAGCAAGTATTATGACCATTTCATGACACTTTTAAGGTGGAAAATCATGGAACAAAATCGCAACAATAGCTACTAAAAATTGTGGCACCATCAAAACACCGAAACAAAGCCATCCTAATAACAGTCAACACCAAAACGTTGATAGATGACTCAAATATCAATTTAATTAGAAAAAAACATATTTTAAACCAATTAATAATGATAATAAACATGCATTAACATGCTGGAAAATTGAAAATTTAAAAGAAATAATTTCTTTAATTTTTAATTCAAGAAACATATCAAAACAACATTGAAACAACCTAGAAAGCTCAAGACATGTTGCGACTTTAATCTAAATTAATTAAAATTTTTTAATTAATTATTTAAATACATTTAAGCATGACTAAAGCCAAAATTACATGTTGTCTAAATATAAAAAATTAAAGAAAAACTAATTTTTCAAGAATTTTAGTAAAACCAAAAAATCACCAAACCAACACACAAATCAAGTAAATTGATTATCACCAAAAACTAGCATGCTAGACCACATGTAATCTACAAACCTTAGGCTTTGATACCACTGAATGGGAAAATCTAGACTCATGCATATTGATATAGGTATAAAAATTTAATCAAAATTGAACTTATGTAGCAAAATTAAGCAAAAACAACCTAGATTTCCTCAGGATCTTAGGAAGATATGTACATGTGATTGTATAACAATTCTAAAATACAGATCTAATAGAAATCATACCTCCTCAAAGACTCATAACTCTAAATATGCTGATCCCTCCAGAACGCACCATAGGTTGATTACTATAATCTCTTTTCAAGGCCAAAAGCAGCACAATTATCCTATCTCTAATAGTGATACACACAGATGCCTATTAGAGCCTTTATGAGGTCCGATGGTTCTCCAAAGCTAGCCAGAAGCTTCTTAAGCTTAACAAAAGGTATCTTGTCAATAAGTACAAATCTGAGGTGATCCAAGAATAATTCTTACTTATTGAACCAAAAAGAAAAGAAAACAACTTCATAGGGAAGTAGTTATTTTTTGCAAATGCCAGCAACCAAATCCAAAAATCATAATTTTTTATTTTGTTTTTTTTTTTAGGATAGAAAACTGATTTTCCATCTTTTGTTGTGATCAAAAACACTTTCTGATCACTAGATTATTAACTGCACAATTAGGCTAAGGGAAGCAGAGATTTCAGGATTTGGCAATATCATAGCTTTGGTGAAAAACTAATCTTTCAATGCTAGAAAACTATTTTTATGTCTTCATTGTGTCAAGAACAATTAAGAACACTTAGAAAAACCATGAAAATGCAAAGAAAGCCTAGAGAGGCATAGTTGTTGCGCCAAACCCCTTAGAGAAGTCCAAGGTTGGTGCCTAGGGTTTTCTTAATAGTTTTTATCAACCAAAAAGCATTAATAATGTATTTAAATACACCTTGGGCCAGGTTAGGTTTGACTATTTGGTTAACTGGGCCCAATACTAACATACTCAAAAAGTGACCTCACTTTAGAATATTTCTTAGAGCCCAATTAAAACTATTTTAATTAACTTGTCCAAGTTTAGGCCCAAAGAGTAACTTATTAATATTTTAGCCCAATAGCACACCATGGATGTATATTCCATGCGCCAAGCTTAGTACCAAGCCTGTCCTGGAGTAATTCACAACTAAACTCCATTAACTTGATAATTAGGGCTTTTAACCTAACCCTTTAATTTACATGTTAAATGATTTAATTCATAATTAAATGTTCTAACCTAGACCTGGTAATTTGAGTATTCGTGTCATATTCATATATTTTATTGTGTCATAATCGTGTTTAAGGTTTTTATATTTTTATCAATTTTAATACATTTATAATTCAGATTATATAGATTTTAAGAATGTAATCGTGTTGTATTATGTTATTTTTCTTTGACCTTATACATGTCATATTCATGTAATTGTGTCAAATATTGCTAGGTCTATTCTAACCCATGTAAAACAAATTTCACTTCATGTAAATAATTACTTAAATAATTACCAAATAAATTATTTATTTTTTTAAATACAATTATTTGGTTTTATTTAATAAAGTCCCCGAACCATGTCTACAAAAGACATTATCTTAGTAAGACATTTTTAACTTTTTCCACATTAAGATATCTCTAATTAGAATTCATAAATCTAATTTATATCTTAAATTATTCTGAATTAAATTAATTTAATTAAGTCATCTTTATTGTACATTTTATTTAATTAAGTCGTATCTTATTGTGTATGACCTATTAGGCTTTCATCATTACGACAATAAATATAATTACACAATTAAGTGTATTTATATTTATAGACCATCATTGGCCCCTAGCAAGGCATTCTAGACACTTGATATGTAGAAAAAGTCAATATAACCTCTTCAAGAAACCTTTTAGTAACCAATCTCTTAGTTTACTTCTGTTCTTTTACCAAATATCCCGAAAAGACCATGAGCATGATGTCATGTCCACTTATGTATCAATCCATATTAGTTCCTATAGCTTTCAGTTAACCTCGTGAATTTAGAGAAACTTTCACCTAAATTCATCATGCGTTGGCTAATAACTTTATCAAGTCAACCAAAGCAAAGAATATATGAAATATGTCTCCAATGTCACTCGGAATGGTGAATCCTCTCTGGATCACTTATTCATCTAGAATATGATTTATGTCATACCCAATATACCCTACTTTAAGTATCTATCCATTATGGACCTATTTTAAATAAATTAAAGCATGACACTTCCCACACAAGATAATCTGGTATCACAAGTCTGAGGACTAATATACATGACTAGCACATGAGAACATATTCTATAGACACTTGAATAACTTATATCAAATAAAGTTCTTATATGAGCCATGTTCAGTGAACTTGTTTCCTTAAAATAAGCACGTATATGCTATCCCTAAGTATCTCTATACTTTAACTTCTATAAGATTAAAAAGTTGCATGTATCAAATGCATGGAGGCTTAGTATATGCTAGTCTTTGTGTATTGTCAACACATTGTCTTGACAATACGGTGACTAGAAACGATTTTAGAAACATGGCTTTGACGCATAAGTCTTATTATCGTAACTCATTACTAGCTTTACAAGGCCATTGTGTTTCATGGGCTTCAACCTTGAATCACTAACATAAGTGATTGGTTTGCAATATTAACTAATTCAATTGGCTTTAGAGCATATACTAACATTTTGATTTTTCTGATAAAGATTTGATGAGCATATCTCATGAAGAAATGGTGTCACTAAGGGATGAAACTTAAAAGATGTATTTTGATGGCGCCGTTAATGTCATAGGTATGAAATATGGGTGATATTGATTTCATCAAGTGGAGATCATTATCCACTTACTATTAGACTAAATCTTGATTACACTAATAACATAGCGGATTATGATGCATGTGTTTTTGGGTTGCAAGTGGCTATAGAATAAAGGTGAAATTCTTAAATATTTATAATGATTCAGTTCTAGTTATATATCAGCTTCGAGGTTAATAGAAAACTCATAACAAGAAGTTGATGCTGTATAAGAAGTTAATTTTTAAATTAGTAAAAGGGTTTGAGAAGGTTAAGTTTTAGTATTTACCTAGGGAAAATAATCAGATCACCGATGCATTAGCTACTTTCTCTGTCATGATAAAGGTGACTAATGGGGTTAAGGTGATAGCAATTAAGATGAGTATTCATGAGATCCCTGCTCATTGCCATAATGTGGAGGCTAAAAGAGATGGCCAATCATGGTATTATGATATTCTCTGATATGTTAAAGATCAGCAATATCTAAATCATGCTACTGAAAATGATCGAAGAACTATTTGGAGAATAGCTATGAATTACATCTTTGCTGGTGAAATCTTGTACAAAAGAAGTTAGGATCAAGTGCTTTTAAGGTTTGCAGATGCTAATACAACAAAAAAAATAATGGAAGAAGTCCATAAGGGGATATGTAGGGTACACTCTAATGGACATATGATAGCCAAGTAGATCATGAGACTAGGATATTATTAGTTGACCATGGAAGGTTATTGCATAAAATATGCACGTAAATTTTACCAATGTCGGATATATATAGACAATATTAATATGCATCCATCATAGTTACTCAATGATGACATCTCCATGGCTATTTTCAATATGAGACATGGATATGATGGGCCCAATGATGCTTAAGGCTTCGAATAGGCACCAATTCATCTTTGTGGCAATAGATTACTTCACCGAATGGGTAGAAGCTGCTTTTTATGTCAATGTGACTAAGTCGATGGTATGCAAATTTATCAGAAAAGAAATGATATGCTGATATGGAATATCAGAAAGAATTATTACTGGTAGTGCTTAAAATTTAAAAAACAAAATGATGTGCAAAGTGTGTGAGTAATTCAAAACCAAGCATCATAATTCGATAATATACTGCCCAAAAATGAATGGGGTAATAGAAACAGCCAACAAAAAACATAAAGAAGATTATGTTAAAGATGGCAAAAACATAAAAAGATTGGCATGAGAAGTTGTCATTTGCTTTGCATACCTATTGAACTTCAGTTTATCCTCTACAGGTGCTACCTCATTTTTCTTGGTCTATGGGATGGAAGCAATACTACCAATAGAGGTGGAAATTCCTTTATTATGGATTTTGATGTAGGCCAAATTGGAAGAGGCTGAATAGGTTAGATCTCAGCATGAATAGCTTAACTGTAAAAAAAATGGTTGAGAGCTATTTATCATGGATAGATGTATCAGAAAAGAATAATGAGAGCACATGATAAGAGAGTTCGCCCTTGACAGTTTCATGACGGTTAGCTTACTTTCAGGAAGATTCTTCTAATATAGAAAGATGTTTGGGGCAAGTAGACGCCAAATTAGGAGAGGCTTATATAGTGAAAAAAGCATTGATATTAACAAAAAATGATAAAAATAAGCTACATAGTCTGATGAATTCAGATAAGGTGAGGAAGTATTATGTTTGAAAAAATGAAGTGAAGACAAATGCCAAACATTGTAGGATTGGTGCAAAAGGCAAATGCTAAGGTTATTTTGTTTGCAAGATTCCATGCTAAATGCCAAGGTGTTTTCATATGGCCATGAGGAATCGTTTACTCTTGTTTGAGATGATATCTATAGCTATAGAAAGATTTGACATAGTCTGAAAGAGTTGTCAGAGGAAATGCTACATCTAAATGAGTTGATTTATCAAATCATATCCTAAAAATTTAAACTAGATTTATTCTCTAAAGATGTGGGATCCTATTACTTAAAAAGCCTACCTATTGAAATCTTTTTTTCTTAGGCATTCACTGAACTATTTTATGAATTATTAATATTTTTCATATGAGTAACTGTTAAGAGTTTTCAATTGGTGAAATAAATTCATAAAAAACTCTTTTTTTGGCTTATCCTTTTGTTTGTCATTACTTATCAATTTGTTTAGTGATGACTAATAAATTGATGAGGAATAAATATAGGATGCCTTGATATTTTGATATGAAAAACCAACATTCTATTGAGAAATTAGTGTATGTTTCACATCTTAAGTGATCTAAGGCTTGAGATTACCTAAATTAAGAGATCAAATATTTTAAAAAAGAAAAAAAGTATGAGAATAGAGAGACAAAATGGCAATGAAAGTTTAAATGTTTATAAAGGATGATGAATCTAGAGGATGTTACCAATGAAAGAAATAAGTATTAAATGTTTTTGGAAGAAAGAAATATGAGAATGGAAAAGAAATATGGTAATGAAAACCATAAAGAATTTGAAATAGATGAATGAATACATAATTGTCATGGAAAGGGTTTCATTAAAAGCATAATGGATCATGAATGACATTGAGATGAATCTTGTATTATGACTGCATATTAACATAAAAGTATAAGTTATGCATATGCATTCATGTTGCATTACAAAAAACTAATCAGAACAAAGATGTCCCAATGGCATCAGTTAAAACAAATATCATTCCTTAGCTGATGATACCATAGGTCATATCATTCCTTCCCTAGTGAGTTAAAGCCAATATAGTTGGTAGGCTAGAAAGAAAAGAGAAAAGTCTAGTTTAGTTGCTTAGGAAGAAAACCAGCAAAATTGGCACCTTGTAAAATGGTTATGCCCTATAAAGAAAAACTTTTTCTTTTGTCTACTTCACTTAGTTATGTGGAAGACTGGTGTAGCTAAGTTTGAGTCAACTTTGTCTGATTGAATAGAAGGTCAAGCATGATTTTTTTCTTTTGTCAACTTTACTTGGTTAGGTAGAAGACTAGTGAAGTCAATTATCCTCTTTATTTGACCATGTAGAAGGTAGGTGAAATAGGTATTGAGTTAGTTCCATTTAATTAGGCAAAAGATCGGATGAAGATCAACTTCACTTGATTATGCAAAAAATTGGTGGAGTCTATAGTCCTTTTGTACACTTTATTTAACTAGGTAAAAGGTCAGTGAAGTAAATTTTATTTCTATCTTCTTCACTTAATTAGACAAAAAATCAGTGAAGTAGTTTTTTTAGAAAGTTCTTTTTATTCGGTAATATGTGTAAGTCCATCGAGGTAGGTATTATGTGTAAGTATACTCTATTTAGTTATCTAGAAGACCACTAGAGTTGGCATTTCAAGTCTTCTTTACTTGGTTCGGCAAAAGACTTGTGAGATAAGCGATATGTCAAGTCTTATTCATTTGGTTAGGCAAAAGACCAATGAAATAGGCAATGTGTCAAGTCCTCTTTATTTGGTTATGTAGAAGACCAATGAAGTAGGCAGTGTGTCAATCCGTTTTATGTGTTTAAAGAGAAGACCACTAAAGTTAGCATTTTTTAATTTTCTTGTTAAAGTTCAATCTGTTTATTTAAGCAGAAGAGTAGTAGAATTGGCAACTCTTTGTTAGGTGAAAGGCTGATAAAGATTGAAAGCTTCTTTGTATTTAGATTAGGTATAGGTGGTTAAGATATTAGGTATGTAAAAAAAACCTTTCTATATGGGAGCTTATTAGGTCTTAAGCAAAATTATCTCTATTTAATGATTGCCTTATTCCCAAGTTCTTAGCAATAGCCAAAGAAGGGCAACTATAGACACCTTATTTTGCCTTGGTCCTTAATTGACTTTATTATAGGTCTTAAAAGTTAAGTGGAATTGTCTAGTTCTGGGTCTTCTTTGATGAGTTATAGATGATAGAAAGGTCGAATTAAAGTTTTAATTTCTTCCTATGAGCTTAGTTTAACATAATAAGGCATCTGAGCTTAGTTGTCCGATTTAGGGGGTCAATACCAGATTTAGAAAACCAGGACCCAAGTCTTAAAAATTTAAGGGTGTCAAAAGTTGACTGGGATATATCTTTTAAAGTGATTAGAGTGTTTATTGAAGACATTTAAGTGAAAAGAGACTTGCTTTAGAAGTTTCAATAAAAAAAATTAACATAGTGACAAAAGTCAACTTTAGGCAAAGTTGACAGTAAAAAATTAACTTTTTAGCCTAGAGTTAGATTTTGAAATTGAAAGAGTTCTACAACTCAGATTTCTGAATTGATTATACCAAAATGAAACTGAACATGGACTTTAGGTGAAAAAGGTGTAATCGAGATCAAGTCATGAAAAGACCTTAGTAATTTAGAATGTCAGGAATTTTCGAGGGCTTAATCCAAGAGCTCTAAGATAGGAAATTTTAGTTTTTTTTTAGAGAAAGTCATTAGGACATAATATTACTATAGATAGAACATTCACCTGCACTTTTACATAAATAAAACTTTGAGCTGCCACTTTGGACTCACCTTTTTCCCTTTTTTGATGTTAATTAGAAGAATGTGATGAAAAGATAGAGCCTTTTAGTTATAGTGTTAATGAAGGGAGTTTCTAAACGAAAGATAAGTGAGTGAAAAGTTTTAAAAGGGTTTCAGTGGTGGTTTAAAGGAGCTATAGGAGTAAAAAAGCATTTTTATTTATTAGTGGCTTATGCATGTTAAGAGAATGTATAAAAGTAAATGTTTTCTATTGTGAATGTATCTGTGTATATTGTGTGTATAATTTTATGTGTGTAGGGTCTCTGTGTAGAGTGTTTTAGCTGAGCCAAAGTTGGCATATATAGCCGTTTGAATATGAAGACAAAAAATGTGAAAAATATCATAGGGTTTTAATGCACGTACATTATATAGGGACAAGGAACTATCCTCAGCTACCATGCAAATTGATTGGCTTGCTCAGCAAAAATAGTGGATCCAGGCCACTTTATGCAGCTAAGCATTACCCTATAGTAACTTCCATAATGTCATAAAAATATCCATTATCATGGCTATTTGGAGCTTAAAAATTTATTAAAATCTAATCACAATTCTAAAGCTAAGGCTTGGTATGAATTTTGGTGATTTTTATGGTAAAAAACATATTTAGGTCAGATTTTTAAATCAATGTTGCAAAGGCTAAAAAATTGCTCAAACTGGGCAAAAATGCCTTGATGTATTGATACAAAGCATTTTGCATCGATACACAAAGCAAATTTTGCCTTCCAGTATCGATATAATAAAGCCTGTATCAATACCAAGAATAAAAAATATTTTTAGTCTTGAGACTTAAAGACCTGCATCAATACTACAAAGGCTTTTACCGATATTCTTGCTTGTGTATCAATACATGTGGCAAAAAATCACGATTTAGCTATGCCAAGATCTGTATCGATACAAACATGCTCAGTATCAATATCCACCTAAGGTATCAATACCTACACACTAATGTGATTTGCATGCATGTTAGGCTTTTTTGATGCTTCACATTATTTGAAAACAATGGGAAACTAACTCGTGCTCATTAAAATGACTCCAAGGATGCCCAGGATGATTACCTTTAATGCTTTAAATGATGGCCCAAACAAAATATGGTGTCTACAGCTACCCCTCTTTGACCATTGTGAAGTATTAGGAATAGGGCAAAGGTAAATAGACACCATTATGTCTGGGGTATAATGATGTTTCTTAAATGCCTGCAAAAAAGGCTTCTAGTTCTTATGGACTAAAAGGGAAAAGGCACCCAGCTTTTTGTAGACTAAAAGAAAAAAATGTGTCCAACTCTTTGTGGACTAAAAATGAAAAAGTACCTAGCTTTTTGTGGACTAAAAAGAAAAAATGTTTAGCTTTTTGTAGACTAAAAAGGAAAAAGTGCCCAGCTCTTTATGGACTAAAAGGAAAAAAGTGTCTAGCTCTTTATGGACTAAAAGGAAAAAAGCATCAAGCTTTTTATAGACTGAAAAAAAAGCACCTAGCTCTTCATAGACAAAAAAGGAAAAATGCATCCATTTTTTATGGACTAAAAGAGAAAAGTTGTCTGGCTTTTTATAGACTAAAAGATATGAGTTTAGGAACCTTTCATAGATAAATTTTTAATTTACGAGCTCGTGAGGTCATAAATTCTTACTTAAAGCCTTTTAAGGCTTTTTGAAAATAGGAATTTGTACCTGAGATTCTTTACTGGTTTAACTTCAGTGAGTAGGAGTTTATATCTAAAGGATGTTAATTATTGTATGATGCACGAGGATGCAAATGCATGTTTAAGTGATACATAGGTGATGATTTTAAAGCCTAGTCCAGTTATCAGTTTTAGCCTTTTTAGTTATTTATTTTTCATGAGTTTGATAGAGTGACCTCTTGCCCTAGGATTCATCAATCTTGTTTTAGATTTTCAAAGGTTTTGAATGTTAAGGTTATTTTTAAAAGGTACGGATGGCTGGTGATTCTAAAAGAAATGTCCTGAGCTTAAATAGCTCATGTTTGCGGACTTCTTTTTTGAGTTAAGTTTGCTAGCAAAGATAAAAGATTTGTCCTATCAATTTTGATTCAAATGTGTTTTTTGTGGTCCAGTGAACTGATTTGAACTTCGACTATTTTGATAACTGGTGGAAAAAGATTTTTCCCTTTACTTTTGGGCTAGAATTTATTAAGGAGAATGTTTTAAGCATGTTTTCAGGATGTAAAGGTCTAAAGGTAAGACAGACTATGGTTCCAAGGTTTAGTTAATGTCCTAATTAAGACAAACAACCTAAAGGTTAGTTAATGTCTAATTTAATGTCTTAAAATGGTTTTTGGAAAACAAGTTTCCTAGAACATATGGTTTATCCAAATTAAGACAAAGTTATCTAAAAGTTAGATAATGTCCTAGTTAAGACAAACAATTTAAAATTAAGGTGATGTTTTAATTTGAGACAATCTTCCTAAGAGTTAGGAATTTAATTAAAAACGTTTTAATTAAAGAACCAAAATTACTAAATAAGTTGATAAATCATCCCAAATTGTTTGATAAGGTTTATGCAAATAACATACAAGATCACCAAGTGATATTGGTTATGTTTATTTTGCTTCATGCTTATAATATGATTTTGTTAGCATAAGGATGATTATGGCTTAGACCTTAGTATGACTAGGTTGTGGATGGTTGAATTGTTCTTTAGGTATTTATTTTATAAATAGGTTTGCTAACTCTGCCTTCTCTTTTAATTCTAGGTTGTAAATTCTTTTCTGACCTAATTACCCTTGAATGTAATCCAAAGTTTCTTACAAAGATATGTAATCATTACATAGGACTTGTATATTTAAATTTAGGTTAAGATTAGGATATATGTAAATCGAAGATGTAAAGAAAATTGATCCGAGAAGAAATAACCAAAGAGATCATCATCAATACTAGCGAAGACCTTGTATGATATCCTTTGGAAATTGACTAACTAATTTTCTAATGGCTTAAGGAAACTAGATAAAAAAATTTATTATCATCCAGATTGCATGTGTTAGATTTATTTTTGAATTTATATATGATATGTGATTGAATAAATGCTAAGCATGCTAATCAAACAAAACAATGAGACCTAAGATAAATGATAAAAATCACTTATTAAATATTAAGTCTGTGCCTAAGCATGACTAGAAGTTTTCATCATTCATAATAAAATACCGAAGTTCTAACCATCGCAGACCTATTAGGCTAACCTTAAGGTCCCTTCTGTCCAAGCTACTTGAGTTTTGAATAATAGGTCTTGCTCAACTAATGTCTTGTTGTTCGAATGCTTACAAACTTGACTGCATAGCATTAAAGGTTGTGGTTAACATTTGATGTATTTAGGAAAAGAGTTAGCACCTAGCTAATATAAGAGTTGCATAGAGATATAATTGGTAAGCTATGTTACCTATCTAATTAATTCTTTCATGGTTTTTAGGCTATCCCCAAAGTTATGGAAGGATAAAAAAATGCCTAGCTCATTAAGAAGATTCAAACGTTGAACTTCTTATATTATAGTTGAGAGCTATACTGTCAATAAAAGAATGAGGACAACCTTACTTAATGATTGAAATTATAAATTATTAACTAAAAAAATGTTTTGGTTCATAATGAATATAAATACAACATGATTAATAAACTATAACTAAGTAGCATACGTGATGCTAATAAGCTTAATGGGCCAGACCACATTCACTAAGCCCATATTGAAAGGCATTCTAAGAATAGCCTATTAGGTTAGGGTCAGTTTAAAAAGTTTATATTGATAACCTTGATCAAACCACATTATGATGATGGTTAGTATGATGCTTGAACTTCGAAAAAAACAAATAGCTATTTAAGCTCAAGAAATCATCTGAAACCTTAAAGAATTATTCTATAAAGATAATTATAATGAAAGGTTCAACATCTCCAAGGAATAGTTCCTATGCAAGGTGTCAAAAACTAGCTTAATTGGGCCTTATATGACTGGATGCACTTTAAGATTTGAGTACTTTAGATGGATCATAATCCATTCATTGTCCATATACTTTCTTTTGAAGAAAAACAAAGGAGGTGATAAAGGAATATGCCAACATAGTGACTAGCTAGATTAATAGAGTAAGAAACATATAAAAGTTTCAATATTAGATATATGCTAAGATTAGTTTACTTATTTTGGTATATAATACCCAAAAGTTGGTTTTTAAATATGTATGACATATTGTAAGGCCCAAATGAAATGAGTAGTAAAGATGGACTATAGGTAATGGTAACCTTGTTGATGTTGATCAAAGTTTGCCTTCTTAATTAATGTTTCTAAAACATAATCATAATTTACTCATAAACATAAAATGTTTATTTTGGCATTTACATGCCAATTAAAGATGATTGCTAGCATTCAAGGCTAAGCCTTGATTTAGTTCTCATTAAATAAATCATTAATCATAGAATTAGTTTTATGTTATGGTCATATTATTCTTACACATACAACTTGTAATAGTATTAAGAATATTAAATGGCCTATAACTTATATGATTCAAAAAATAATTTTTGAAAACAATTCCCTCAAAATCTGCGCATGTAGGGTTTAATGGGAGGCATTTATGATTTTTTAGAAGTTAAAGTTCATAATTTGACTTAGTGGGAGGCATTTATGATCATCTTATTCTGTGTAACCTATCAGGCCTCCATCATAAACAGTAATAAGTATAATTACGTAATTATGTGTATCTATACTTATAGACCAAGATTGGCCTCTCGCAACGCATCATGGCCACTCAGTATGCAGCAAAAGTTAATATGACCTCTTTAAGAAACTTTTCAATAACCAGCCTCTTAGTGTACTTCGGTTCTTTCACCAGATATCTCAAAAAGACTATAAGCATGGTGCAATGTCTACTCATGTATCAATCCATAATAGTTCATGTAGCTTTCGGTTAACCTCATTTATTTGAAAAAACAATTTTTCCTAAATTCATCATGTGTTGGCAAATGACTTTATCAATTTAATAGAAGCTAAGAACAAATGAGATATGTCTCCAATGTTACTCGAAGTGGTGAATCATCTTTCGATCACTTGTCCACCTTCGCATGGTTTTATGCATACCCAAAACTACTTTACCATAAGCATCCATCTATTGTGGACTCGTTCATGATGGAATCAAAGCATGACACTTTCTATACAAAATGGCCAGGTATCACAAGTTTGAGGACTAATATACACGATTAGCATATGAAAACATATTCCATAGACATTTGAGTGACTTATACCAAATAGAGTTCTCATACAAACAATGTTTAATGAACTTGTTTCCATAAAATAAGCACTCATATGCTATCCCCAAGTATCTCTATACTTCAACATCTATACGATTAAAAAGTTGCATGCATCAAATGCATGAAGGCTTAACATATGCTAGTTTTTGTGCATTGTCAATACCCTATCTTAACAATATGATGACTAGAAACTTTTGTAAAAAGATGGCTTTGATACATAAAGATTTCATCATCGTAACTCATTACTAACTTTGTAAAACCATTATGCTTCATGGGCTTTATCTATTTAGTGTTTATATGATTGCCAATCATGCCACTAACATGATGGAAAAACCTTGAATCAATAATAAAAGTGATTGGTTTGCATTATTAACTATTATATGCCTCATCCAATCTGATTGGCTCCAGAGCATACACTAACAGTTTAGTGAACTTATTTTCACAAAACAACCACCCATATGCTATCTTTAAGTATCTTATATACTTTAACTTCTATGAAATCAAAGAGTTGCATGCATCCAATGCATGAAAGCTTAGCATATACTAGTCTTCGTGCATTTCCAATGCGCTATCTTGACAATAGGATGAGCAGAAACATTTTTGAAAAACGACTTTAATGCATAATGATCTTATCATTGTAACTCATTGCTATCTTTGCAAAGCCATTGTGTTTCAAGGGCTTTATCTGATTAATGTTTGCAAGAATGCCAATCACTCCATTAACATAAAGGAAAACCTATGTTACTTCAACTTAGTAAAGTATATTTTATTATTTAAACATGTATCTCATGTCTTAATCTGATTAGTTCAAAGGCATACACCAACATTTTGGATATTCTTATGGGTGTTTGGATGTCCTATTTTGTAAGAGAGAAATACATTCCCAACTAGGGTTATGTTTTAGTGCATTTATTCATTCTATCGATTTCTTAAGAATAATGCAATCTATTGAAATGGTGTCAGGTATGTTTTGTTGGGTTGTCACGAAGTATCCTACTAGTATTTTTTTTCTTTCTTTATTTTTCTTTTACAAGAGTGCATTATTCTTGTTTTATAGGGGTTTATGTAAATATTGTATAAAAGAAAATTTTCTAAACTCTACCAAGTTATTAAAAAGGCTAGGAAATTCTCTAATGCAAAATGTTAACGTAATATTTTACAAAAAAAATATAATAAAAGAATTTTCAAATCGAGATTTTGTTCTTGCTTTTGTTTCACATCAACTTTGTTTTTAAAATAGTTTATCATGTCTTTATTCTTATTTACATTACAATAAAATTTAGCATATTCAAATTCATAACAAGTGAATTTAAGTGCATATGTAAAACCAACTCCAGTTTTCAAAATAATAAAATAAGGCAATGTTCTCAAGTTAGAGTAATTCTTGATCTTAAGCTGCTAGAAGATTTCATCAATTATCATTAACAAAGGACATCCTTTTAAAAAAGAACGACGTAGATGAATTTGAAAAGGAAGAAATATATTTATATATTTCATTAGGTTTACAAGAAGTATCAATTTTTTTTTAATTAAAATTTTGATTCATTCTTAAATAATGTAACCTTTTTTATTATCTTCTTTTATAAAATTATTTTTAAGTACTGAAACCAAAATCAACTACTATCAAGACTAAACATGATAAATGATTAATAAGTAAGTTTTTAAACTGGCATTGTGAAGTGTTAATCCCTTCTCAAATTGATGGTGACTCTTTTTTACTATCATTTTCACATGGCATGTTTTCTCTTGCTAATGTCTTCAAGTCAAACGAGCAATCATTGCAACATATTCGTTTTTATTCCTACCTTTTTTAAACACTAGCTTTCGTATTCTTTCCTACTCACATTTAATATCTACAAAATATAAAAAAAATAAAATTTGCTAAAAAAATTTAGTTTTATTTTTAAGATTATGCTTAATATTTTTCTAGCTCTTATTTTTATTAATGGCTAGAAATTTATAAAAGTTCTAATCTTTCTAAACTAATGAAATTAACTGAGAAAAGATAAAATATTATAAAATTTTGAAAGCAAAAAGAAATTGAAGGGATAGGGATGGCCCCACGTGATGATGAAAGTTTCATATTAAACTCAATCTTTAACTTAATCTTAAAGTTTGGATTAATAGTATTATCTATGGTAAAAGATGAAATTCTTAATATTAAAAATTTATATCCTTTAAATATTATATTTATGAACAATTAAAATAAAATATTAATTA
>JBBYHL010000006.1:6425100-6446216 GCA_038381835.1 Adansonia madagascariensis | reverse complement strand
TACAATAATATATAAGCAAGCACCTTAAAATAAAATAAAAACAAATAAAAATGAAAATAAAAAATAAATAAAATAAAAATAATATAAATATATATTATTTTATGTAAATAAATAAAATTATTATAAATATATAATATTTTAAATATAAATTATTAAAGTTTTTATTAAAAAAATTAAAAAAAGAATTTAAAGGGCCCGAAAGCCAAGACGCAATCCGAAGCTAAAATTTCTTGGCCATACCACAGGTACCTAGCGTGAACCAACAGCGAAAATTCCTCACAGGCCTCCACGTACAGAACTTCAAGATTTCCGAACCTAAGTTATTGGTTCTGACAAACCTTTCTAGAGCCACCCGACAGGTGTCATTTTCATTGATTTTATGGGCTACATTCTATTTCTCCTTTGGCCTCCTTTCTTGATTTATTTCTTCTCTACCCTTGAGTGAATAAAAGTTGGGGTTTCAAAATTTTTTTCTCAATCCTGTGAGAAACAGGAAATCTTTTTTGTTTGTTATCCCTTGTTGTTGTCAGTTTTTCCTGATTTTTCTATATTAATATTGGGTTTAATTAGATTTTCATATTATTTGGTTGGTGTTGGAAGATCTAAAGTAAATAGATATTCTCCAGTTTTCCTGTTGCACTTTGGTGACCATAATCTTTTTCACCAAAAAAAAAAGAGTTGGGTTTTCCTAGCTGAAGGTTGTTCATTTTATCCCCTAATTTCAAGCATTTTAATTTATTTACGTCTATCTTTCTGGCTAGAAGAAGGTAATTCCGATTATGTGTAATTTGAATGAATACAATATCATTTGTTGCTGGGAATTGAAAATATTGGGGTTTTTAGTTTTACATGCATTATGATTTTGTGTTTTAACATGTCCTTAGGTGTTGTCTATTTCCATTTCTATTTACAGCCTCGGAGATGAATTGTGTAGACATTGTGCACTTGTCTAGTGATGATGAGCTTGGAGAGGTAGATGTGAAACCTGTTAAATTGGAGCCTGGTAGCGTTGGGAGCACGATAAAGTGGCAAATTGACCAGAGAGTTCAACCTGTTAAGCTTCGTAAGTCCAAAACGCAAGCTAGAAAACAAGCCTCTGAAACTTTAAGTACTGGTCAAAGTAGTACTAGCGTTTTGGAGCAATGCCAGTCTCCAGGGGATGATACAGGGGTCTGTTCAACGTCAGCTGTATCTCCGGCGCCAATTTGTCGACAATTCTGGAAAGCTGGGAGCTATGAAGGGGGGCTTGGTTCCAAGGTCACGCTACAAAGTATGCTGCTATCTGTTATTTTTAGCATTGTATTCTTAATGAAATTTGAGTCCCTAATTGCTGATGCATCTTAACTTCTTATTCTACTGTTTTTGTTTTACAACAGATAGCACAAATTATCTACATGTGCACCCCTTGTTTCTTCATTCAAATGCCACCTCGCATAAGTGGGCCTTTGGTGGTATGTCTACCTTATGCAGATCATTTATTATACTTCTTACATTTTCCTTTAGCAATGAATTACTTTTGCATGATTACGCTATATCTTGTTTGTTATTGTTTGCAGCTATTGCTGAATTACTTGACAATGCCATTGATGAGGTGAATTTCAGCTTAATTTGTTGGCTATTTTTTTTTTGGTTCTCTTGTGATGGAGCATAATTATCTTGTTCATGCATGGTGTAGGATTTCTTTTGGAAACTTTATACACAGAACTAGGATTTAAAAAATGATAACTATTGTGTCTAATTTGCATTAATTGTTCTGAAAATTTGTATGGAATTCAAGATTTTAGTGATTTAACAAGGCATTGACGTATGTTTCCGAATGGAAGGTAGACCAAGGTATGGATGTTTATGTGGATTGAACAATAATCAAGAGATTTGAATTTTTTGTTGCAATCAATACTTAGAAGTCTTATTAGCAACTAGTATGCCTTCATTAAAAGTTGGGAATGCGAATAACTTGAATTAGATAAAGGTTGCAATAAACACCTATATTTTAACTAGACTTAAGCTATCAGTGGTTTACTAGTTGGCATAGGACAAAGAGTCTAGATGGGATTCTACCTCGAAATAGAATAGGTTTGAGAGAAGAGAGAGTCAAACACTACCAATGGATTGGTTCTTTTGGTGTACCAAACCATAAACCATCAATCTTTGGTGTGAGTAGAGCTAGAATTGCACAGGGACTTGTACTTGTTGTCACGAATCCCTTTGCAATCAAGTATTCTACTTGGCACCTTATTCATCTCTTTGTTGTGGAGGCATGCGATATGCTGCTTGATTTGGTATAATGCTCTTGGAATTAGGTCAATAACGTGTTTTACATTTCGCACAGGAGGCAATCCATTGGGTAATTCTTGACTAGCTAGCTCTTTAAAGTCATCCAAATGCTTCCTAACTTAAGGTGATAATGGGAATTTTGCCAACAAATATAAGAACCACTCCACGCTCCTTGCTTTCTTTTTCAAATTTGCTAGCCTTTAGAAGGCATCTACTCTTGTTATTATGACATCTAGATGCTGGTTGTTCTTTCAAAGGATGTAGTGTGAAAGTCTTTCCATCCCTTTGAAAGGTGGACGTATTGGGAGTAGTAAGGTGCTTCATATTTTGATCATATAGCCAGGCCTTCCCAATAGGATGTGACAAACATCCACAGACACAATATCAAAACAAGCTTCATCTTTGTAATCATTACCAATTCCAAATTGCACTAATCACCTTGAAGTAACAGGTGCTTCCTTACCTTTTCGAAACCAAGTAACCTTGTAAGGAAGGGGATGTTTCTTTGTTGGAAGCTTTAATTTTCGACTGCTTCCTTGGAAATATGTTCTCGCTGCTACCATTATCAATAATGACATTGCACATTTCCTCCACAAGTGACTATAGTTTGAGATATGCTGTGTCTCTTCCTATTTTCAATCTCCTTAACCTTTGGTGTTGACATCACTTGCCTTACGACCAAATTCTCACCCTTCATAGGCAACAAGTCAAGCCCTTAACGTTCTTCATCAAAGTATTCATCATAAGTTCTTTTTCCTCTTCTCAACCTTTGCAAAATGAGCATGGCGATGGGGGCATGAAAAAGATGCTTGACCTTGTACACCACAAGGAAAACAACTAATGGAAGAGTTGTTGCCATTGCCAAAGTTGCTTGATCTCGCTAGTTCCCCTTTTCATTCCTTCTTAATTGCCTCATGATTGTGGAAGCAAATTTGTTGGTAACAACAGTTTGGCAGTTGCTTTATGTGGTTGGCTAATCACCCTTTCCTTCCATAATGGTAGCTATAAACTTTAGATTAGTCCTACTATTCAGTTGACGCCTTGGTACCAAACAAGTTGTCGTTTCCTTTGCTTCAAGAGAAAATTGATATGCATATTCTACATTAGATACACGAGCTTTAAGGTCGATCTCATCTTGGACAGTAGAATTTAATCTAGATAAATAGTGGGCTGCGAGCTGCTCATTAGTCATTCAATTAAACCCTTAATGAAAGTTTGTGAAATTATATTTTTAGCCCATGGAGTCCTTTATATAAATTTGTAATCTAATCAGCAGGGAGAATTTGCTTTCTCAGTTTTGTCTTTATTTACTCCTTAAGTTAACTTTTCCTTTCTTTGAAGCATGTGTATATTGGAATCAGTAGTGTACCTATAGTTGGTACGTATCCAGTATGGATATGCGTTGGGTATGTACTAGGTATGCACCAATGTGGTGAGGTATAGCTTGGAGCAATGGGTACAGTGTAGATACGGTCGGGTACGACTTGGTTTTTATTTAGGATTGAACGACAACATTTTCATGCTTAGCATATTTCCCTCCCTCTTTTTGTTACTGAATCAGTTGACACTTGAGGGTTATCAATGGCAGTGCTTCCCTCTTTTCATTCAATAGACCAACGGTGGGTGGTGGTTCTTCTCTGACAATTCTATTATGCTTTTCGATAGCCCAACCCTTAAAAGTATGTTTTTCCCTCTATTTTGCTTGGGTTTTGGTGCAAAACATGTTTTTTCTTTGTAAAAAAATTTTGGGTTTATAAATCTGACAGTGTTTTATTGAAAATTTGGATTTTCTTTGTAACATGTTATTGATGCAGAGGATGATTTATTGTAATTGTGGTGCTTTGAGCTGTGGGCTCTTTTTTTTTTTTATGTCATGGCTTTGAGCAGTGTAAAATTTTTTTATTCAATAATTTATTATTTCAATTAACTTTTGAATTGTTTTTGGAGATTTTTTTAATCCATATTGAAATATGTGAATATTTTTTTACTTTTGCTTTTATGAATTTTAATTCAAATATCAAGTCTCGTTTATAGTCTTTTTTAGATGTTGTCAATTAATTTTTTTGGTGATTTGTTTCAATAATTTTTTTTTTTTAGTCATCTTTAGATGTTATGTTGAACAATTCAAGTATTATAGTTTCTTATTTTGAGACATCGTCATATTAAACAAGTTAATCTTATTTATCTGCTTGCATTATGTTGAAATTTGTGTTTTATTTTGTGATATTATTGTTTCATTTATATATAATTTTTTTATAATATTAACGTACATGTATCTTAGATTTTAAAAATATTTCGTACCATGTACTAGTACTCGTACCCGTACCTGTATCCGTATTGGGTACCGGTACCTTACTCGTATCCATGCAATGTAGTTTCCTTTCATTGCCTTTCATGTTGTCCCTCTAACCTCTTCCACCATTGGAGTGCAATTCCTTTTAGCTTCAGTTTCACAAGCCACACGTTCTTCTTTTCCGTCGATTCTCGATCGAGGAAGTTTTAAGCATGCATCTTCTCGTGAAATTAGGAACTTCAACAAGAACTCCAAGATTCAGCTCCAGAGCCCTTGCCAATTGTTCTTCAGTTCTATCGTGTTTGGGTTGATCTTGATTGGCGAGATCATAGAAGGGGTTGAAGTGTTCCTCTTTTTCCTTGAACTCTACATTTAGGGTTTCCTTATATTTTCTGATATCTTATTTCAAATTTTAGGTTGGTCTTTATGTAGGTTTTGCACAGCTTTCACGAGTTGCCCAATCCATTTTTGGATCTTGGCCAATGCTTGGGTAGGCCTAGGGACTATTCCTCTATGTGCTATTATGACTAGGATATAATTTTGGGACTAATTGAATTTGGGCTCTGATACCAAATTGATGTAGGACCAAGAGTCTAGATAGGATTCTACCTAGAAACAAAGGAAGGCTCAAGAGAAGAAAGAGCCAAACATTGCCAATGGATTGGTTCATCTTATGTAGCAAACCAGAAATAAAGAAAGTCCATAATAATTCCAGATTTGATTTAAAAAGGGTGCATTTGCAAGGGTTGAGGTTTAGCTTTTATAGTATGAGCTATGACCTTTGAACTTACATCTCCTATAATATGTTTGGTACATTCCTCCTTATTCCTTATTGATTTTTTATACGTTGGTTTGGTTCAAAGGAATGGCTATTCCCCATAATAGCCATTCTAACAAAAACATAGACTAGCAATTTTGAGGGGACTTCAAAGGAATGACTATTCCATGGAATAGCCATTCCAAGGCTATTCCAAAAATCATGGAATAGCCATTCTGAGGTCTTCTCGTAGAATGGCTATTCAATGTAGAATAGCCTTAAAAAATTTCTTGTCAATTTTACCCATAAACCTTAAATCATGGAAAAAAATGTGGAGGAAGTTTTTTTCTCGCAACACAACAAGAACCATAATCATAGCAAAACAAAGAGAAAAAAAAATGAAAATGGAGGAGAGAAACTCTCTCTCTTCAGTTAGGTTATTTAGAGAGACTTGAGGTTTTGTTTTTTTTGGCTGAAGGAAAAGAACATGAAGCCGATGAACATATCAAAAAATGGAGGCAATTAGAGTGGCGATAGACAAACCAAAAATGGGGTTGAAGTTTCAGTATAATTTTCTAGATCTAGGATTTTTTGAGATATTTTTGGAAAAATGAAATGCAAAAGAAGAAAGAGGAGATCGAGAGGAATCATTGTTTGAGAGACGAGAATTTTTTGGATGGAGCATTGGTTGCTGATGGCGACTGGTTGCCGGAAACTAGGAGGCATGGTTGTTTTTGCAAAATAGATGAAGATGAAGTTTTGAAGAAAAAGAAAGAGATGCAATAAGTTAGAGAGAGAATGAGGATGTAGAAAATATGAGAGGAATGAGAACAATAAGAATATTTATAGGGTGAAAAAATAAAAAAATATATTATATTATATTTTAAATATAATTTAGTATTTTAATATATTATTAAATATTAAATATAAATATTCTATTATAAAAAGTAATTATTATTTTTAAATATAAAATGTTTTATCATAATAGTTATTATTTATTAATATTTTGAATATAATATGGAAAAATCTTATTTATAAAATGTATTAACCTAAATATTTTATGAAATAATATTTTTAATATTATTTTAAAATATTTTGTAATAAATACTTTTTAAATTTAATTTTGTATTGAAATGTCATTTTAAAATTAATAAATAATATTTTAAATAATTTTATAATAATTATTTTTTATATTTAATTTTTAGAATTAAAATATTATTTTATAATGAGGGTAAATTTGAATTTTTCTATCTATTCCTTATCTATTCTTTAACGCAATTTTAACCAACCAAACAATGTAATACTATTACTTGTCTAGTCTATTCATTCTACCAAACTACATAATATGTATTCCTTTTCTATTCCATTCCCATCGAATAGCTATTCCTTTCTTGTTCTATTACATTCTAGCGAATCAAACGTGACATTAAGGAATCCAAATTACACTTAGTAACTAGAGTGCAATTTACGAGAAAAAACTTGCAAATGTAATTATTGACATTTACCACTAATTATTGCCTTTTCTATTGCTCTTGCATTACTAGGCTAGACAAAATTCTTTTAAAATTTTTTATTTAAATTATGGTTGAAATGTTTAATGATAGAAATTTTATGCATAGATGTACTTTTTATTTTAGTAGGCATTTTATGGGTAAAAAAATATGCACAATTATGTAGGTTACCATAATATTTTCCCTAATTTGCTATCCTGATGAATTCTTACTGTTTTGCACTTCACATCTTATTGCTTTCAAATTGGGTAGATCCAAAATGGGGCCACTTTTCTCATTGTAGATAAAACATCAAACCCAAGGGATGGGAGTCCTGCTTTGTTAATTCAAGGTATTTTTTCTTAATTTCATAAAAATGATAATATAAAATTTACCTATGCTAAGACTTTGGTATAAGTGACAGATATAGGTATGTTCAATTTTTTCTAAGTTTTTTCATGTATTTGGAGGATCCTTAGGGGACCCTTGGAGGGTCATATTTCCATATCCATGTCCGAATATGCAACGGATATAAGTAGTTCAAGAAAAATGAAAAGTTGGAGCAACAAAGCCTTTTTCATTTATAATTCAATTATTTTAGTTTCTTTGTAAAAGTTGTCTATAATAAAGTATTTATAACGACTACTTCCCAAAACTTGATAATTTGCCTTTAGATGATGGTGGCGGAATGGACCCTGAAGCAATGCGTCGCTGCATGAGCTTTGGATTTTCAGATAAGGATTCAAAATCTGCAATTGGACAATGTATTAATCTTGTGTTTTCCTTGGAATATTTGTTGGTTCTTTCTTTTTGTTTACAAAAGAAGTTTTGGCTGTCTAGATGGCAATGGTTTCAAGACTAGTTCTATGAGGCTTGGAGCGGATGTAATTGTTTTTAGCCGACACATGGACAATAGGTTTGGTTCCTATACCACAATCATTATCTACCTCATGCATTACAACTTTATTCTTGCTAGTCTTTTATGTTTTTTATGGGTAGACTATTAAAGTTTATTGTTGCATGTTTGTTTATAGGATAAATTTATCATTTTCATTATCTTCTTAATGAAGAATTATTTTTATTAATGGAACAAACTTTCATAATATGGGAAACTTTTGCAATATTAAGGTTATAAATGTTTTTTTCGTAGAACACAAGGAGGAAACATTATTAATTTAAAGAATTTATTTTCCTATATTGATTCTCCAACCCATTTTGAAAATTAGTGAGATTGATTGCATATAAGAGTCCAGGTGACTTTTCAAGCAACTTGAGTTTAGGCTTTGGGAAGTTGTGGATCAAAGTTTGAAAGTTGTTAGGCTAGGGGTGATGGAGTTGAGGCATTATTGTTGATGTCAATTCATCACAACATGCGTAATTGAAAGGTTTGGAGGTTATATTGTGCACTTTCGTGTCCTTGTATGGTTTGGTATAGGAGGTGTGGGCCTTGACAAGGAATTAAGTTTTTACACCATAAGAGTTTGGAAACATCCCAAAATGAAAAAGATTGAGATATATGGTTGTGTATAAAGTTCAACTCATTGATAACTAATAATCCAAAATTCCAAATGTAAGCTTTGTTTTTGATTCAAAATTGATTAAGTTGTGCATGAGCTTGGGTTACACCCAATAAAGAGATTTTTATTTTTTGTTGTATCTAATGCGTATTTGGAGATCAACTACTATGTATTTATTTTCGTCTCTATACATACATGTATTGTTGCTTTTAAATGGTTAATTCGCTTTATTCCTTGATCAGGTCATTGACTCAAAGCATTGGTCTACTCTCTTATTCATTTTTGACAAGAACAGGCCATGAAAGAATAGTAGTACCTATGGTGAGCGTCCTATTCCCATTTGAGATTATGTTAGTTTCCAATGCTTATATAAGATCTCTGTTGAAACTGCAGGTGGATTATGAGCTTAATGTGTCAAGTGGCACGTTGGATGTGTTGCATGGTAGAGAACATCTTGCATCTAATCTTTCCATTTTGTTGCAGTGGTCTCCATATTCAACAGAAGCTGAGCTTCTGAAGCAAGTAGGCCTTATACATTTCTTCATCTTTTTTTTTTTTTTTTTTTTAATTTTACTTTCTTCTTGCGATTGTCAATTATTATTATTGTTGGTAATTGAATTGTTCATCACATTAACATTTGCAAATTTTGGTTGGTTAATTTGGTTAATTGTACATTACTTTCTTTTCAGCTATAATATAATTTGCTGGCTGCTTTTAAAATTAGTTTTATTTTTTTTGAAAATACTTTTCTTATAAGGAAAAGGTGCCTAACATCTTGTAAAGATTTTTGATCTCTAGAGAAAGCTTTACCACCTAATATAGGTTAGTAATTTTTGATTCCCATGGTAAGTTAAAAAATGAAAGAGCAGAAGAAAATTCAGTGTTATTAGAAAAAATGGTAGAGAATAGATTGGTCTTAAGAAGGATTCTTGGACATGGTACTCTCTTTTTATATATATATATATAAATATATATATATGTATAAATATATATATATATGTGTATATATATGTATGAAAGTATCTTTAAAGTTATTTTTATTTCAATGGGGAACCTAAGTTCAAGGATAAGTAAATGAAAGGTGCTTGATCACAAAAAGAATTCTAGTGGCAGAAAAAGGTGTAAGATGGGTGATCGAAGTTAAACGACTTGCCTACAAAACTTGGAATAAATGTACAAACACACACACACAAAAAATCCTTTTAAGAAATGTATACCGAGAAAGAAATTCATGAAAGCAGTAGGTGATGTGTAGACTGCTTTATAATGGGTGAAAAGGAAAGAGGAAGAGAACATAATACAAGCATGGAAAGAAAGAGAATGAAGATTTAAATGCATAAGAATGTTGATTAAAAAGTTATTTTGGATGTTATTGCAAATTTGCAATAAACTTGGCGTAAATATTTGAAGGAAAAAATTAAGGAAGTACGCATATTGGAAACTAAAAGTTGATTTACTTAAAAAGGTCTTAGACATTAAAGGGGCGGAAAAATAATCTCATGGCATGCTTGGTTTTCATTGATTTTAGAGAAGAAATTTGTTGTACTGTGATATTTGAGCTATAAGGAACATGCATGGCTAATACTTTCATGGTGCTTAACGGGAGTTTGTTGACTATTTTGTAATATTTGAAGGTTTGCACTAAGTATGAATTTTTAGGGGATTACTTTTCCTTAGAATGGATGGATTTACTAGGCATACTCAAGACAATAAGTTGAAGAATATATTTTATAGAGCAAAAAAAAAAAAAATGCTAAGCTTGAGTTGTGAAGAGAACTCAAGCTTGATAATGTGCTTAATAATGTTTTTGCTTTTTGCTAATCATATAGTTTTGATGGATAAAATTGGAGCTAAAGTTAATGATAAGCTTGAGTTGTCAAGAGAAATTTGAAGGCAGAAGGTTTTTCATTAAATAGATTTGGCATGCAGTATAAGGAACAAGGAATACAAGTTTTGCAAAACTAGAAATGGCCATTATAGTCAAAATTGGAGTTACACTTTGCGATTGGGAAAACAACTATTAGATTCAAGAGAGAATTTATAGTATAATGATTAAGATTTTTAGTATTTTATTGCATTAAATGAGTGACACCTAATAATAATGTATATAGCTGAGATCATATTGCTATAACAAGTGGCAATTAGGTAGGTTGGGTGTGTCACCTAGAGGCGAGTCATTTCAAGTTTTTCTGAGCTAGTGTTATTTCTATTTCAAATCATTTTGGGTTTAGGTTATTTCAAGTTCGTGTCATTTGAGTTCAAGAAAGGAGTCCTTTTTGGTTCAAGTTGACTTCTATAGTCAAATTGAATTAAATTTGGATGGGTCATTTAGATAAAGGAAGATTTAATGAATTGTTAAGTTATTTAAAGTCACATTTTTGTTAACTTGTGGCATATATTGATGGATTTGGTTTCGTACTTATAGAAGTTAGAATAAACATAGAAACACTAAACATGATATAGGGCAACTAAAATCTTTCAAGGATAATACTCACAATATTTAACTTGATTAAAATAGTAGATTCAAAAAACTTGTGGTCAAGGATGATACCTAATTGAGATATTGTAATCTTAAGTGAAAGCCATTAGAAGCTCGAATGGTTGATCCCAAAAAAGTCTTGTCAAGAAATACTACAAACCTCCCCAAGTGCTTGGGCTCTAATTGTATCCACAAAAATCAAAAGCTTATACCTTCTCAAAGGTAGGGAAATTATTTTGTTAACAAGATGACAAGTTGTCTAAAACAAAAGCTTCTCTTTTGCTTTTCTTTCTTGTTCGAAACATCCTTGGAGAACTCTTCTCTTTTAAGGCTTTGTCTATGTGGCTATGTGTGTAAGAGAAGATGAGTTTGTTTTCTCGCTTGGCCAAATGCCTTGGAGAATAATTCTCCCTCCTATTAAGAGAGTGCAAGAAAACCTTTTCAAGCTTAATTCTTATGCCTTGTACATTATGGGTTGTGACATAACGAGGCTTATTTATACCCTAGGATTTTTAGAAATATTTTGCCTCGATAATGCAACCAAGTTTACCATACCTATTAATGCATCCTATCATCTTGAGCACATGAGATCCCATTGGGCTACTTTCAAGCATTTTCACTCTAAACAATTTCTTAAAGGTGTCGAACCTTTCATGCTACTTTCCTTCTTGAATAGCCCTATAAGTTTCATCATGATCTTTGTGCATTCATGGTTTCATGCTACATTTGGAGATCTAGAGCCAAACTAGCTAGCATCACATTTGGTTTGATCAAGATCTTCTTTGAAGATCCAATAGGTTTCTTATTTGTAGCATTTGTTGTTGATACATCAGTGATTGGATCATGAATGACATATGGCTTTTTTTCTTGCTTTAATACAATTTTTCAATGCATAACCAATCAATAAATTAGGGCCAGTAAAGCTTGTTTGCATCAAGAATGCTTTGGAATGATATGTTTGTCATGACAATTTGTATCCCATATAAACCAATGCATACAAGTCATTCAAATTTTAATCATTAAGCCAAGGTTCTAAATCTTAAATGATTATTCTTTTATTTTATCAAAATAAAAGCATCCTACTATTATAACTTTAAATTACTTTTGGAGTTAGTATTCTTTTCATCCCATAATGACCTTCAGTGACTTAACAAATCAGGATAAAGCCAATTAAGTAGGTAATATAGTTTACCAACTATGTCTTCATGCAACTCCTTAACTAGTTTGGTGATAAATTTTTGCCTAAATACATCGTATGCATTTTGCCAAATCATTACTTTCAAGTGACACATCCGAGCTATAATATATTAGTTAAGATCGTGATGAGCCTTAGAAGAATATAACTCAATGGAAATAGGTCTCTAATGATTCAAAACAAAAATAAAAGAAAATAAAAAAAAAATTGAAATCTGGAAGTTGGAAGGATGGATGGAATAAACCTGATTGATTGATAAGACTCCTCGCCACAATCAATACAAGGGTTGGACACCACTTTTAGGGATAAGAAACCTAAAAGATAAGTCTCACAAACTCGTCACCAAGAAGACTTGGATAAGAGAAAAGAACTGAAAATAATCAGCTAATCAGCTTTGAATGCCTCAAAAACAAGCATAAGGTCTCCTATTTATAGTAGATAATATGGCCAAAGGCCTTTACAAGAAAAGGAAACTAAATCCTAAATAATTAATTAAGATATTTCTTGCCCATAAAGAAAGTAAAACCTTCCTAAAATAAAATAGTCAATGGAATTAATTTCCTTGCAAGCTAAGGAATTAAAACCTTCCTAAAATAAAAACTGAAAGCCTTGGAGATTAAGTAATAATCAGCACAGCAAAACTTTCCTAATTCAGATGATGCTGACTTTCTTGGTTCAAGAAGACTTCTACAATCTTCAAGTATCTTCCTTATCGAGCACATGATACACCAAGTTCACTCTTTTAACCCTTGATTGTGTGATTGGGCCTGTATAATTGAACTCCTCCTCCTTTGGGCTTGCTAACTTGGGCCAACCATGATGTGGCACATCATTTCCCCCTTGTTGAGAAGGATTTGCCCTCAAATCCACATCATCTCCATTTCCCAAGGTGTCCTCCAAGTGGGTTGTAAGATCTCGAACATTGAACGTGGTATTCACATTGTATTCTTCTGGTAGGTCAAGCTTGTAAGTGTTATCATATACCTTCTCAAGAACCTTAAAAGGACCATCAGCCCGTGGCATCAGCTTTGACTTCCTTTGATTAGGGAACCTCTCCTTGCGAAGATGAATCCACACAAGATCTCCTGGTTTAAATAGAACTTGCTTTCTCTTTTTGTTTGCTGATCTTTCATAAGCTTTGTTCTTCTTCTCGATCTGTTCTTTAACTTCCTTGTGCATATTTTTCACCATTTGAGCCTTCTTAGCTCTATCTATACAGGTCCTCTCACTAATTGGTATTGTTGCTAGATCAAGAGGTGTAGTTGGGTTGAAACCATAGACTACCTCAAAAGGAGAATGCTTAATAGTGCTGTGTACACTACGATTGTAAGTGAACTCTACATATGCCAAGCACTCATCCCAATTCTTTAGGTTCTTGTTCACCACCGTCCTAAGCAAAGCTAAAAGTGTTCTATTCACCACCTCGGTTTGCCTATTAGTTTGTGTGACAAGCTGTGCTAAATAATTTGGTTCCAAGCTTCTTCCACAAAGTCTTCCACATATAGCTTAGAAACTTAGCATCACGATCAGAAACAATGCTCTAGGAATTCCATGTAGCCGAACTATTTCTTTGAAGAACAAATCAGCTACATGGTTGGCATCGTCAGTTTTGTGGCATGGAATGAAGTGTGACATCTTCGAAAAGCGATCTACTACAACCATTATCGAATCCTTTCCCTGTGATGTCTTAGGTAAACCTAAAACAAAATCCATGCTTACGTGTTTCCAGGGATGTTCAGGTACGGGCAAAGGCATGTATAACCCTTGTTCTATCTCCTTACTCTTCGCCTTTTTGCACATGACACATTGTTCTGCAATTTTATGAACATCTCGATTCATTGTCGGCAAATAGAAGTGTGCTTTCAGTGCTTGTAATGTTTTCTTTTCTCCAAAGTGTCCAACAAGACCTCCACTATGAGCTTCACGCACCAAAAGCTCTCGAATTGAACAAAAAGGAATGTATAATCGACCAGACTTGAAGAGAAATCCTTCATGCCGAAAATAACCCTCTTTTGCTCCTTTCGTGCACTCTTCATAGATCTTTGCAAAGTATAGGTCCTCTTTATACAACTCTATCATCAAATCAAACCCAATTAATCTTGTATTAAGCATAGAGATTAATGCATACCTTAGCGAAAGTGCATCCGCTACAATGTTGACATTCCCTTTCTTGTACTTAATTACATAGGGAAATGTCTCCAAGAACTCCATCCACTTGGCATGTCTTCTATTCAGCTTGCTTTGTCCTTTCAAATGTTTTAATGACTCATGATTCGTATGAATCATGAACTCCTTTGGTAATAAGTAATGTTGCCAAGTTTCCAATGCTCGCATCGGGGAATAAAACTCTTTATCATAGGTTGAGTAGTTAAGACGAGGACCACTCAACTACTCACTGAAATAGGCAATGGGACGCCTATCTTGCCTAAGAACAGCTCCAATCCCAATTCCTGATGCATCACACTCCACTTCAAATGTCTTAGAGAATTCAATTAATGCTAGTATGGGAGCTGAACTTAACTTCTCCTTAATCAAGTCAAAACTTCGTTGTGCTGCTTCAGTCCACTTAAACCCTGTTTCCTTCTTCATGTGCTCAGTCAAATGAGCTACAATGG
Organism: Adansonia madagascariensis; assembly: GCA_038381835.1. Lineage (NCBI taxonomy): Eukaryota > Viridiplantae > Streptophyta > Magnoliopsida > Malvales > Malvaceae > Adansonia > Adansonia madagascariensis. Next base: position 6,431,596 of record JBBYHL010000006.1, on the reverse strand, counting down.
TGCTAAAATTTTTCACAAAGTGTCTATAAAAGGACGCCAAACCATGAAAACTTCGGACTTCAGCAACATTAGTTGGAATTGGCCACTTTTTGATAGCTTTAGCCTTCTCTTCATCAACCTCCACTCCATTTTGGGAAACGACATAGCCAAGAAAAACTAGACGATCCTTGCAAAAGGTGCACTTCTTGAGGTTGGCAAATAGTTTTTTTTCTCGAAGCACTTCAAACACCTTTGTAAGATGCTCTATATGTTTATCAAAGCTCTTGCTATAGACAAGTATGTCATCAAAATAAACAACAACAAAATGACCAATGAATTTTCGTTAAACATGATTAATTAGCCGGATCAATGTACTAGGAGCATTGGACAAGCCAAAGGGCATGATTGTCCATTCATACAACCCAAACTTAGTCTTGAAGGCTGTTTTCCATTCATCACCTTCCTTCATTCGAATTTGATGGTATCCACTCTTGAGATTAGTCTTTGAAAAGATAAAGGAGCCATGCAACTCGTCCAACATGTCATCAAGCTGTGGAATGGGATAGCAGTATTTGATTGTAATCTTGTTAATAGCTTGGCTATCTACGCACATGCGCATTGATCCATCCTTCTTGCCCACCAAAAGAGCTGGTACTGCACATTGACTCATGGACTTTTTAACAAAGCCCTTGTCTATCAACTCCATTACTTGCCGTTGGATTTCTTTAGCTTCTTCAGAGTTGTATCGATACGTTGGTCTATTGGGCAATGTCGAACTAGGTATAAGATCAATCTGATGCTCTATTCCACGGATTGGTGGTAACTCCTTTGGGAGTTCTTATGGGAAAACATTTGAAAATTCCTTCAATATTTTATCCAATTTTGGATGGACAGCTCCACCTTCCCGTGAAATCTCCTTAGCTATCAACAAGTAATCAATCTCATTGGATATTAGAGCATGTTTTACCTCCCTCTTGTTGGCAAATAAGCTATCCTTTGTTATTTTGCTGATTGCCAATTGGTCTTGCATTACCTGGGAAGGACTGAGAGGTGTCAATAGCACAAGTTTACCATCCTTTGAAATAGAATAGGTGTTTGCATGCTTGCAAGCTAAGGAATTAAAACCTTCCTAAAATAAAAACTAAAAGCCTTGGAGATTAAGTAATAATCAGCACACCAAAACTTTCCTAATTTGGATGATGCTGACTTTCTTGCTTCAAGAAGAATTCAACAATCTTCAAGGATCTTCCTTACCGAGCACATGATACACCAAGTTCACTCTTTTAACCCTTGATCATGTGATTGGGCCTGTATACTCGAACTCCTCCTCCTTGGGGCTTGCGAACTTGGGCCAACCATGATGTGGCACGTCAGATCGATCCATTACTCTTGATGAAAACATATTTATGTAAAAGTTTGATATTAATTGATTCAATAGATCTCCAATTGCAAGAGCTCTGAACTTGGTTATGAGAGTTGAAGGTAATTATATCAAATTATTTATATCATAATTTTGGATGAGTGATTTCATTTAACTAATTATGTCTCATTGCTTTGCTATTGGACATGAATAGTATAAATCTATTACACGTCAATGATTATGGATTTTATCTAAATCTAATTTTCTTGGGCGACGAAGGAAACTTGTTGGTCAAACTCCTTGGGATTGCATACAATGTCTTTACAAGGCTTTTTGGCAATCTCTTTCTCCTTTCTTCTTGGTACCTTGATCACTTTCATTTTGGAATTACAGTAATTTTATTCTATCTCTAATTTATAAAGTACATAACTATTGCATAGTTTTATAAGAAATTATGATTTACATTCGAGGTAAATTAGGTGAGAAGTGAATGTACAAACCAAGAATAAAGAGTTGAGGTAGGTTTAAGGACCTAATTTATAAAATAAATACCAAAAGGAATAGATATAACCATCCATGAGCCAAAGTTCATAATCAATGTCATGCTTTTATAATCTCATTAAAAGGCATATAAATGAATGCATATTTTATATCAATTGGTAACCTTTTGTGTCGTTTAAAGAAAGTATGATTTAAGTCATTTAAATGTATGTAGCTTAAATTATTTAGCAGCTTTAATATTAATTCAAGTCATGTTTATGAAAATGTTTGGAAACACTTAAAAATAAAAGTAAACTAATTTATTGAATTCCTAACCCAATTAGGATTTATTGAATTAAAACAATTTTAATTAGGTTCTTAACATTTTAGGAAACTCATTTTAATCAGGATATTTATAAAAATATAACAATTTTCTAAAATCATTTTGGAAATCTGGAATTTTCTATCCATTTGAAATAAGTTTCTTTTTTTCTCAAAATCTATTTAACATATTTGTCACTAAAATTTTTTGGAAACTTTACAAAATTAAAATCCAAGGAAAGTTTAAGTGCTTCTTTAATTATTTCCCTCCTTATTTATTCTTTTTTGAATTGACTCATGTGCGTCAAAAAGGCTCTAAAACATTTCACTCTTGTATAGTTCTACCATAAAAGAAGCAAGTGCTAACTTCTTTTTCACTTGATAAGTTGTCATGAGAAGAGTCTTTTCTATATACGATTTTATTTCTTGTTGCCAGGATTGACAAATTGGGAAGTGGCTTATGTGGTTGTCAAAGGATTTTCGATTTCAACAAATACATGAGGAAAAGTTTGATTATTTATCATCTTATGCAAGGTTCCTTAAAAGAATGAGAAAAAAATCACGATTATATGACTAAGGCAACCTTGTAATCAACTTGATGAAGTAACTTCAAGGAACAATTCCACAACCTTCCTTGCTTTCCAAATCAAAATGTTATGACTCTTCCTTTCTCTTGATTTCTCACTAGTAATCAAGATCTTTTCACTCTCTTAATTTTCTAGTATTTTGTTCTTACAAAATGCTTGAGAAACCTCTTAATTTCACATACATTTGGTGTTGAAATTTCTGCCTACACCCCTTCCCCTTTATATAGCCTTGAAAAGCCTTCTTCAAAAGGTGTCTTTTGGTTCAAAGGTTGCTATGAAAGGGAAAGGTAAACGAAATGATGGTTCGGTGTTTGTGGAGTGGAGCAATCATTTAGAAACATCGCCTTTTGAATGGATATGATGGTTTGGTTATGTGTGGCAGCCTCTTGTGTGCTCTCTTTACCTAATCATTGGATGGCGTATGGCATACTTTTAAATGATGACCTGTCACAATTTAATTTACTTTGATGGTGTTGATGTGAAACTATGAGAGTAGAAGAAGAAAGGGGTTCTTTCTTTATGTCATTTAGGTAATATAATAGGTAAATATATACACACAAGCTAGAGAATCAAATCTATGAATTTAGAGAATCATATCAAATAAATGTAGGTTCTAAAATCAAGCTATATAAAAGTCAGCCCTATTATTAATTATAGTAAATATTTACTTGCTATGTTCACAACACTCCCCTAAAGCTGGAGTGCTAATCATTTGCAGCTTGTACAAATATAATTAATCCTAGGACCATTTAAAGCTTTTGTGAAGGTGTCTGCTAGTTGTTCTCTAGTTTGACATGACTGGTAGGGATCAAATTTTGCTGTATTTTCTCACAAATGAAATGACAATCAATTACATTGTCTTTAAATATTTCATTGAAAACAAGATTTGATGTAATATGAAGAGCAGCTTGATTGTCACGCTACAACTTCATGTGTGTTTGAACTACTAAGACCGATCTCCTAAGCAATTTGGATATCCACATAAGTTCGGATGAGGATTGTGTCATGGCTTTATATTTTAATTTTGCACTAGACCTGGACACTACATTTTGCTTTTTACTTTTCCATGACACCAAAGTACCTCCAAGAAAAACAATATATCCTATAATTGATCTTCTATCGATTCTAGAACCAGCCCAATCTATATCTATGCATCGCTTGGTACTTGAGTGACTGTGATTGATATATAATATGCCTCGTCTTGGAGCTCATTTAAGAATGTAAAATTTGCTCTAAAGTTGCTTATTTAATAGTTCTTCGAGACAACATGAACTTACCACACTAACTATATATGCAATGTCGGGCCGAGTCACTATAAGATAATTTAATTTCCTACCAGTTTGCTATGCATCTTAGGATTTGCATATAACTCTCCATTTTCAGCTATAAGTTGCACGTTGGCGATCATTGCTACAATGTTTAGCACTTTATTTCCTAGTATCTATCAAAAGGTCATGAATATACTTTCTTTAGATAAAAAGATGCCTTCTTACATTTGCAACCTTAATACCAAATAGATACTTACATAATCAAGTCTTTCGTTTGGAAACGTGGTTGAATGAAAGATTTAGAGTTGAAATTTCTACACTGTTACTACTAGCATTAATAATATCATCAACAGACACAACAATATAACTGCTTCAAAGTGTCGGTATGAAACAGAGTGGTCGCAAGTACATTTTTTCATACCAAATTCTTGAACAACCTCATTAAATAGCTAAAATCAGGCACGAGGACTTTATTTTAATCCATACAAAGATTTACTAAGTCTATAGACCTTATCAAAATCCCCATGAGCAACAAAACCAGGTGGTTGCTCCATGTACACTTCGTTTTGCAATTCATCATGAAGAAAGGCATTTTTAACATTTGTGTAAAGGCCAATCATTATTAATAGCAAGTGATATGTAATCAAACATATGTAAGTTTAGCAACTTGAGAGAAAGCGTTAGAATAATCAACACTATATGTTTGGGCAAACCCTTTAGCAACAAGTTGAGCTTTGAGATGAGCCATTGAACCATCGGGATTAACTTTAATAGTAAACACCCATTTACAACCAATAACTCTCTTACCATTTAGTAAGTGTGCTAGTTCCTAAGTGCCATAAACATATAAAGCCATCATCTTTTCCTCCATAGTAGCCTACCATCCATGATGAGCCAAAGCCTCATCGGTGGTTTTTTGAACAAAAGTAGAATCTAGAGAACCAATAGAACAATGCAAAGGAAAAGACGTTTGCTCATAAGACGCAAATGAAGAAATGGGGTGTGCATGTTGTCTTTTACCTTTTCATGAAGCAATAGGAAAATCAAGATTAGGATCTACAGACGGAGAAGCTGATGGAGGATGTTAGTCAAGATCTTGAGAACGATGAGAATGCACTTGAGTAATGGGTGCTTTAATGGATATAGTGGGTGTCATAGTTGTCATAATATAGACCAGAATATTATCTTTCTCCCCTTCGCAATTATAGATAGGAGACTTGGGAAAGAATGGTGTAGTCTAAAAAAATGTAACATTAGCATAAACCATATAACAACCTAAAGTAGGAGAGTAACATCTATACTCTTTTTGAAGATGAGAATATCCCAAGAGTGCATATTTGAGGGACTTGGGGTCTAATTTGGAGACTTGAGGACGAACATTATGAACAAAACAAGTATAACCAAAAATACATTCAAATAAGAATAATGAGTAAGAAGGAAACAAAAGAGTAAGGAATATCACCAGATAGAATAGATTAGGGCATACAATTAAGAAACAAGCGGTTGAAACGTTGCTTTAAAATTTCATGGGACTTTCATTTGAAGATGTAGCTTGGCAACCTCTAATAAATGCCTTTTTTTCTTTTTGCGGACACCATTTTTAGGTGTTGTGTCAACGCAAGAAGACTGGTGAAGTATCCCATTTTGTGACATAAAAGAATTAAAAGGCTCAAAAAAGTGCTCCGGTGCATTATGGCTTCTTAGAATGCGCATAGGAACATTAAACTGAGTTTTGATCTTAGCACAAAAATCAGAAAATGTGGAGAATAATTATGATCAGCTTTTCATTAAATATACCCAAGGAACAGAGTAATCGTCAACAAAACATTGCTTTATCTCGTAATTATAACTCTTTATATTTACCTTGTAAAGCCATTATATTTCATGGTTTCATTCAAATAGTATAATAATGATGAAGGAAAACCTTTAATCACATTTGTATAAATGATGCATTGTTAACAGTATATCCTTGTGCAATTCAACCAATATGTACCTTTGATTTTGATTTTTAATATCATAAAATTATATTTTTAAAAAATTCAATGGATCATATAAAAAGATAAAAAAAAGTTAATTAGAAGCCATTTACTAATTTAAAATTGTTTTATATTAAAAATTAATAATTTGGTCTAAAAATATCTTTAATGATTTTTTATTTAATTTTTATTCTACTGTTGAGTAATTAGTAATTCACCATGATTATAGTTACGAATTATGAGGTCAATCATAACTTCAAACTTAAGAAGTGACATTAATTAGTTCCTTAAATGTTAAAATTTTATTGAGAGGTTAAAAAAATAAATATGAACAATTTTTAATTCTCCTTAGCTCAATTTAAGAATTAAGGTTTATTTTATGAAGTTTAACTGGTATGAATAATAGTATTTTTAAGTAATATGAAAAATTATTTAATCTAGTGCTTCTCTAGATATATTTTAAGTCATTTTCAAACCATCAAATATATCGTTAAGGTAAAATAAAGTTAAATGTTCAAAAGTAGG
>JBBYHL010000006.1:6394751-6407931 GCA_038381835.1 Adansonia madagascariensis | reverse complement strand
TTTTTGAGTCCAAAATTTTTAACATTAGAGTTCATATCGTTTTTAAGCTCAAACTATTGAATTTTAAAATAAAATCAATTTAATTTTGAATTGTGTCAACTTAGCTTTTCTAATAATTTCGATTCTAAATTTATTTCAATTCGAGTTCATTCGAATTGGATTGAACATATTTAAATTGTTAATTTTTATCAAATAAAATTGAATTTAAATTCTACCAAATTAAACAATTTATTTTTTTATTTGAGTCATCTTTGACCGTTGTACTTGCAATTGGTGGTAGTAATTTCTTCTTGTAAAGAAAGAAGATTATAAGTTGATAATATAGGTATAAAATATAATTGGACAATATATTGTATAAACATTAGATTTAAATTTGATAATACGTGAATTAAATATATTCATATAATTTTATGTGTCATAATTATATTTAAAGTATTATATATTTATATAAATTTTGATTCATTTATAACTCATATTATATAAAATTTATACATTCGTATCATATTTTAATTAAATTTTTAATTTTTTTTTAAAAAAACACTTTTATAGTTAAAAATTTTTTTAACTGTTTCATGAAATACTAAAACACATAAAAATGGTGGGAAATTTACATACTCGATCATCAAACTGAGTATCAAATTTTATATAAATCATAAAAGTATCAAATTATATCATTAAACTTTTACTATTAATAAATTAAGTTAATTGCGTTAATTTTGTTGAGTACTTCTAACGAAAAAAATTGATTAATATGTGTATGTGACGTATCTTTACAAGATATTATCTTGATGGGATGTAAGAAGTAAGTCATGTGGTGCAGATTGAATTAATTTTTTCATTAAAATTACTTAATAAAATTAGCTTAAGTGACCTCATTAATTAATAATAAAAATTTAATTAAGTAATTTGATAAAATTAAAAATTTATAACTTATATAAAAATTAATGACAAATTAAATGACTTAAAATATAAATTATTTTAAAAATAATCCACTGATGCATGCGAGGGCCCAACCCAACTCGGTATAAATTATAAACCACATGCTGAAAAATAAATCAATAAATAAATCTTCTTCATATTTAGCAACAATAACAATGAAAATAGAAATTAAAAAAAATCACGTATTATTTTCTCAGAAGAAGAATCTACTCCATCTCTGTGATGCGAGCCAAAATCAGTTAGGAAGATAGAAGGGAGAATTAAAGAGAAAAAATAGAAAGTTAGAGTGAATTAGAGAGGAAGAATCGAGGATAGAGAGAAAGTCTGTAAAATATTTTCAATCATCTGAAACAGTTACTGTTCATTGCAGCTAATATAAAACTAACAGAGGAACTATCAGAGATTTACAAGAGTGCCACTAGCCTAATGCTCCTAAACTCATCGTTTCATTTATGGCCTATAAAATGCATCCCTTCGTATCTTTTTATTGAATATGCTTGCATCGATACCAAGATAATTAGTATCGTACTAATAGGCGTATCATTTTTGTTGACATAAGTATATATCGATATCGATGTGTTTCAGTATATCATTTCAAGTTTATCTGAGTTTAAATATTTTTAATTTATATATATAAAAAATATTTGTAAATATGAAATAAATGAGATTAAATAAATTTTATATATTAAATATTCATCAATTATATATAATTGTTGATGCAGGAACGGAGATGCTAAAGAGGAATCTTGCAAAACAGCAAAGGTGAGAGAGGCCCGTAGTTTTGCTTCAAGGGGACACTCCGAAACTTAAGTCAGTAAAGATACTATGAATGAGGATTGAAGAGAGAATGAGAGATTTCTAATAATTCATACCTCAAAAGTGTTGATGCTACTCATTTATATAGGCCTTGATAGGAGTTTTATCTGATTTGAAACTCTAGGCGAGCAGAGGTTACAAAATTATTAAACTCATAGAGGCTAAGTTTATTCAATTATCTTTCGAAGCTTTCTCCTTAACGAAGTTGTATTTAGTGATAGAGTTGGTGAGGGGATATAACAATTACCCCCAGGGCTGTGGGCAGTTATAAAGTGATCGTTCACAGACCAAAAATGTTTATGGCGATTTCAGAACGAATGACGTGCAAGTGGTGAGGTTGCCATGTAAATGGTGAGCAGAAAAAGGCGGGAGTTTTAACCCTTTTTTTTAAATTCAAATGTCTTACCACGCATTGAATGTAGAAAAAGGAAAACAAAACACGTGGCTGTGGCTGTGTCTGCGAACCGTACGCATCTTTTCGTGAGACGGTGGGACCTTCCCTATAAATAACCCTAAAATAGGCAATTTCGTACAGCAATAAAAAAATAAAAAAGAAACCCTTTTGTGTTCTTACACCATCCCGTGCCTTCGAAACCACCATTGTTTCTGGTGAAAGTCAAGTTCATCCATAACTACTTGTTCTGGGTAAGAATCTTATTCCTAGTATCTTGGTAATAGTAAGACTGTAGTTGATTTTTGGGTTTAAGTTGTAAGGTTATGCGAAAAACTTGATTCTTATTAAAATCGGTGGGAAGAGAGGGAAATCTGGAAGTAAATAGCAGAAAAATAGTGAGGCATTTATTTATAATGGAAAACGTACATATTGACAAAAGCAGCGATCGTCTCTATATCATTGTTAAAGAAGGAGGAGTTCAAGGTGTGAATGAAACAGAAGGAGGAAATGGAGAACAGGGCCAAGGTCCAGTTGAAAGAGGTTAAGAGGAAAGTGGGGGAGCACAGACATGGTCAACACAAATAGACACCAGTGTGGTAGATTCATACACGGGGGCGATCAATATGGCGACCGTCCAAGATATATTGAGAGAACGTGATTTTAATTTTGGTTAGTTTGAAGTGTCGAACCCATTATTTGGGTGACTCGTGACTAGGGTTGAAGGGAGCAGTGTGCCGTTTTATCTGCACATATTCAGAGGTGGATTCCACCTTCCTTTGCAACCATTTTTTTGCAAAGTGTTGAATCAGTATGGGATATCTCCAAATCAATTGAAGTCAAACGCGTGGGCAATGTTGGTAACATATTTCTTTGCGTGTAAAGAAAAAGGTTGTGACCCGTCAATTGAAGTGACTAGACATTTGTTTTTTTTTTTTGAAGAGACATGATAAGTGCTGGTACTATCTACAGTCAGCGACTAAGAGGATGATCACAAATATTCCATCCAACGCCCATGTGGCCAATGAACAATTCTTCTTCATACGGAATTGATCAAATGAAGAATGGGGCTTCCCTATGGAGTGAAATTCCTGTTCGCCAATGAGAAAGTTAAAGGTCAATCTAAATGCAGCGGAGCAGGAACAGAAGGGATATTTTTATGGTCGCCAATTTAAGTGCAGTGAATATTTAACTGCGAGAAAAATTCAAAAGCACTGCTTGGGAGTTAATCCTGCCAATCTGCCAGAGGAAGGTGATCACTCTACCAAAAGAAGAAGCAAAAGACGCTTGATAAAACAAGGTGAGGTATTGTTACTTGCTATATATGCGAAAGGTTTCTTACATTCTAACATGTTTTCTATTTTGCAGAAGTTCAATCTTTATCTGGATCGCCACAGCAAGTGGCAACCACTCATGGATCGCCCCAACGTGGAGCTAGTGTCACTAGATCACCCGAGGCAGGAAGAGAAAATATAAATGGGGTAATGTAAAAGGACAGTCAATGTTGGGGAAGGATTTGGAAGGATCAGCGACGGTGGCAGTTGCCTTAATTGGAGAGGGTACATGCTGGCAATATTTTTTGTAGAAAACTTAGTATTTCCTAACTGAATTCGTTACTTGCTTTTATAGGTATGGATCCTGCGACACGTGCTGCGTTAGTTGCCCAAGGAGCGAGTAGGGTAGCGACTGCCTAAGGAAAGAGAAAAGGGAAGAGAAAAGTGGGAGATAATTAAGAAGAGCAGCCTATACAAAAGAGGGTGACTGTAGAGTCTACTCTTGCAAGTAAGACGGAGGCTAGGGTCGTTTCGATGGACATATCTGTGACTGTTGAAGCAATTATAGTTACGATCAGCTGGGCAGAAACTACCCTGGGTACTGGGGTATCTGTTTGCCCCCTTAGCTTTAGCTACTATGCCCCCTAGGTCCACAAGTTCATCAGCAAGAGGGAATGGGTCTTCTCCAAGGGCTTTAGACTTACACCCTTAGAGGAACTAACCCTGAACTAAGTGCTGAGATATTGAGCAACAGTGTAACCGCCTGTAGGTGGGGAAATAGGATTACTTCGCCCATTGATATGAAGTATTTGGCGACGAGAAACCCAGCCGCTAATCTGGAATCCACTTTAGCCTGTATAGTAGAGGTAAGTTTACTGTTTTTATTTGACTATGATCTTTTTGTTCATATGTATTGTCTAACCTTTACGTGTTACAGGCTTTCTATACCCAAGTGGAGATCACTCGTCAAATGCAAGATACCTCCACGGCACATGATAATGCCCGCAAGGAGGCTACAGCGAGTAAGGCTAGGGCGAGTGTGTTGGAAGCAAAAGTAAATGAGTTGACTAAGGAAAAAGGAATAGCTGAGGATCGTGCTAAAAAAGTTGAAGAAGAGTCAGCAAAGTTGAAAATGGACTCCAAGAAGATGAGGACAAAGCTCGAGTCAATAAACACTGAAATTAGAAAGCTTTCCAAAGACTTAAAGGAGTCCCAGCAGGCTTATGCAATGTAAGATTCTAAGCTAATGTCTTCCATGGCTAGGATTTTCGAACTGGAGATGCAGTTGGCGGATGCAGAGGCTCGCTTTCAAAGGGGGCTTTCATCTAAAAAAGATGCCCTACTCGACCAAATGATAGCTTGTGGTGGCGAGTATCGTCAAAGCGCTTTGTACGGCTTGCAGCTTCTTTGGGGCCTGTTGGATTTAAGGATATTAAGTTTTCACAGCTTATTGCGCTGCCCTAGACTTTGACGTGTTGATGCCATCACAATAACAAGTGGAAGAGAGGCATGCCGCAGATTTTGCCTTTATTGCTCCTACTGTGGATGACGAATTCGAGGAATCCAGTGAAGATGCCCGCGAGCAAGGGGATCCAGCTGCTTCCTGTTAGGATTTTAAAAAAAAAAATTTTTTGTAACAACAAATTGTTTGTCTTTGATGTAACTTGTAACTATTATTAGCAGTAATGAAAATTGTGAAGTGATTTTCCTAAAAGAAACAAGTATTAGGCTCAAATTTCTATACTACTCTAATGTTTGGATCGTGTGAAGTTTCTTTATTGAGATTGTAAAAGATCACACTTTGTTGGGACAGATCGTGAGAAGTCAGTGGAGACCGTGAAAGATCCATAGAGACTATGTAGAGTCCGTGGAAGGTCTTGTGAGAGGTCTGTGGAGACCATGAAAGGTCAATGGAGATCGCGAGAGGTCAATGGGCACCGCGAGAGGTTAATGGAGACTACGAGAGGTTAATGGAGACCACGAGAGGTTAATGGAGACCGAGAGAGGTCAATGGGGACCGTGAGAGGTCTTATGGAATAGCTTTTGAAATAATAACTTCAACAAACTTTATTGTAAAAAAAAGGATTTATACATAATATTTTTTAAGGTGGATGACGTTCCATGTGTTAGGTAAATATTTTTCCATCATGTCCATCAGTTGATAGGCTTCGAACCCTATTACTTTTGCAATTTGATATGGTCTTTCCCAATTTGGGAATAGCTTTTTTCTTTTGCTTGCAGGTCGACTCGCCTCACAATTTCTTAGGACTAGATTGCCCACCTGAAATTGTCTGTGTCTCACTCTTCTGTTGTAATATCTTGATACTTACTATGACCTGATTGCCATGCATATAGCGGCATCTTCTCTACTTTCTTCGAGTAAATCCAAATTTGCCCTGAGAGAGGATTCATTCAATGTTGGATCTACAAAGGTCGTTCGAATGCTGCGAACCCTAATTTCTGCTGGAATAACGGCTTCGTGACCATATACAAGGCTAAATGGTATGGCTTCGGTTGCTTGACATTCTGTGGTTCTGATGGCCCACAATATTTTGGGTGTTTCTTCTGCCCATGCGCCTTTTGCATCATCCAATTTCTTTTTAAGTAGTTGAAATATGTTTTTATTTATAGCCTCCACTTGACCGTTGGATTGCGGTTATGCCACCGAACTATGTACGAGGTTGATATGGAATCTTGTGCAGAAATCTTTTAGTTTATCAGTCGATAACTGTTTTCCATTATTTGCTGCAATAACATCGAGTATGCCAAATCGACACAAAGAATTTCCAGATAGAATTTTTCATAGTTCTAGCTGTTATTGTGGCTGTAGGTTTTGCTTCAACCCATTTGGTAAAATAGTTGCACGCGATAACCAGAAATTTACATTGTCCAGTAGCGAGGGGAAATGGTCCCAAAATATCAATGCCCCATACACAAAAGGGCCAGGGGCTGGAAACTTGTTTAAGTGCTTCTGCAGGTTGTCGTGAGATTTTGGCGAATCGTTGGCACTTATCACATTTTCAAATCAGGTTGGTGGCGTCTATCACTAAATGCAACTTCGTTAAGGAGTAAGCTTCGAAAGATAGTTGGATAACCTCAGCCTCTATGAGTTTGATAATCATCTAACCTCTACTTGCCCAGAGTTTCAAATTAGGTAAAACTCCTATCAATGCCTATATAAAGGAGTAGCATCAGCACTTCTGAAATATGAATTATTAGAAATCTCTCATTGTCTCTTCAATCCTCGTTCATACTATCTTTATTGACTTAAGCATCGGAGTGTCCCCCCGGAGCAAAACTCCGAGCCTTTCTCACCTTTGCTGTATTTTAGGATTCCTCCTTAGCATCTGCATTGTTGCATCAACAATAATGTTTAAAAAAAAAATTCATCAAATATAAGAAAATCAATATCAATTAAATAGTAAGGTTGAAATTTTTTAATGATTGTTAAATTTACAAATAATTATGTTTAATATTCGTCAAATTTACAAGTAATTATGTATAATATTAATCAAATTTACAAGTAATTATGTATAATATTCATCAGATTTAAGATTAATGTTGGTTTAATTTTTTTGCAAGCTTATATTATGTGTCGACCGATATAACTATTTTCGGTTAGTACCACCGAAACAAGCCGGTACCTACCGGTACGACTGGTATTGACCGAAACAAAGACCAAAATGAAACTAACTATTGTCGGTATTGTTAAATGTTGAAATCGGTATCAATCAGTATTAGTATGGTACCGATAACATTGATCAATACACTCCTGTTGAAATAGTCCTTGTCCTCAAGGATTAAAGTGATCATGAAGTCATAAACCAAGGAGAACAATCAAGATCAAAAGTTCAGCTTGGACGTACTTGTTAACTTGTGAAACATGGTGAGCTCTCAAGCTATCAAGGATTCTTGGCCGCATAGTTTTGCCAGACACGCCCCTGTTCGCAAACCCCAAGCTACCAAATGCCGTCTATCCCAAGACATAGACAATACCACTGTCAGCGAGAACAATTGTTTTCCACTTCCTTGCACAAACCTGCACAGCAAATTGACTCTTAAGGGTGATCAAAAGTTCTGGAGGAGTCTTATCCATCTCATCTTCATCACATAATTCACCATAGTACCCCTTTCCCCAAGTATATATATTTGCATTCAAATCAAATGCCGCAGCATGCTCATCACCAGCAGAGACACAAAGAGAATTAATTTCCTTTTCCGTGAATGTCTAGATTGCACATGGATAGAATTTATTTTGCTGCTGCTCATAGCCAAGGAAAAAATTAGAACCAAAACCAAGAGAGTAAACTACTGCATTGTCAGCTACAACTAAAACATAACTTGTGCCAGAAGCAATCTGAGCCATATAGCCAGCTCTTTCAAGCAATTCAACCATCTTAAGAGTTGGTCAATATTGATTGTCACCATAACCAGGAACTAGTAGATGCTCATTGGAATACTAGGTAAAGAGAGGCCCAAGAAGAGAGAACATCCCTGTTCATAAGCTGCTTAGGCTGCAAAACTGAAGAAGACCAACACCAGTTGAAGCAACATGGTCAATGTGGACATGATACAAAGCAGCAATACTTCGTGATGGTATTCATGTCAAATCAACCCCAAATTTTCTTATAGACTCAATGATAGCAACAAAAGAGGCCACTATGACTGCAACAGCATCATCAGCATTGAAACTTGGACTTCCTCATTGAAATGGATATGAAACCCTTATCCAAGGTGCAGCACTGATACGCCCTGAACGATTAGTACTGTTTGGAGCTCTATGATCATAAGCACCAATTGCATTCAAAATTTCAGCATAAGCCCATGAAACCGAATGGAGGAAATGATTGCAAAACGATCAGATATTACTATCTTGGATTTGATAAAATGGGGAGCATACTGAGATAAGAAAACCATTGCTATACAAGCTACCATTTCTGCAGTCATCACTTGCCCCGTAGAATTCCAAATATCCCATAAACTGGTCACTGTCCATCACATAATAATCTCGTTGCTTTCTTGTGTAGTGTACTTCGAGAATTCTATGACTACAAACAATTGAATTGTATAATTGCCTATCATACGGAGGACCATAAGTATAGCCTTTGCTGTTTCTATGCTCAAATTTCCGGGCTACTTCCTGGGCCACAGAACCAGTTGCACATTCATTTCCATCACTAGCACTCTATCCAACAAACACCTAACCAGATCTACTTTTACCAAGCTATCTCTCTACCTTGTACATAGCAGATTCCACAAGCATTGCAATGGCGCCAGCTTCTTTTGCATCCTTAAGAAACATCACTTTTGTTTCATGAAATGTAGCGGCCTCAGTCTATCTGTTAATAAGTTGTTTAATCTCTCCGAGCTGAATGTCAACCCTGAGACAATCAAAAGCCATTAACGAAGCAGCTTGTAACAAATGAGTAGTAGTGTGATGAAATCTCTCACTTGATGAATAAATGGGAGGGTCAAGTAGGCCATGAGATGAAAGATCATAGCTGCCCTCATAAATTTCAACCTCAACAAACTAGGAGGGTTGTTTCAGCAAGCCAGTTATCCCTTCAATTACTCCACTTCCTGCTACTAAATCTTTGAACCAATGGATTGAAGATATGAATCGTATAAAACTAGTAGTTGCTTCAGATGTAGCGTTAGACTCAGTGTTAAAAGGGTTCACAATAAAGTTCAGGGAGTCATGAAACTGCTTGATGGCATCAATGAACTTCTCTCCACCTGGTGCATATTCCATAACGCCATTATTGCTTGTTCCCTATCAACAGCGACATAGTCGAGTCCAAGCATGCAGGCACTTAAGGCTACATAATTGACACCTAAAGTACAACTGTTTGTGCCTTCACCATTCAATTCGATTATAAGGTCTGTATACTTATTGTCGATAAAGCGATCATTCTTGTGCGCCACATAGTCACTCCGTCTTCGATCTGACAGTTGCACTTGTGACTCAGTAGACTTGTCTTCCAAGTCAGATTACAATCATCTGACCCATGTCTATTGCCTCAAGGAACTTGAATGAATCCATGGTGGTTGTTTGATCGTACCCAGGGTCAGCTGCCTCAGTGTCATGAATCTCCTCAACCGTGGCTACATCTTCCACTCTTGTCGGCATTTCATCGAACACCTTGGTCAACTGGTTCGTCTTGGCGTTCAGATTCTCCAAACCTTGAAATGCAGCCCGTAAATCTTCTCGTAACTCAGTACAAAACCGCTCTAACATGCTATCCAGCTTGGATCCCAAAACGCTCAAGTTCTTGTCTCAGCATCGTCGCTCCTCCGTCCGCTATTGCCAGAATTAAAGGCTCTGATACCATTTGATACGAGCCAAAATCAGTTAAGAAGATAGAAGGGAGAACTAAAGAGAAAAAGTAGAAAGTTAGAGAGAATTAGAGAGGAAGAATCAAGAGACAGAGAGAAAGTTTGTAAAATATTTTCATTCGTCTGAAACAATTACTGTTCATAGCCGTTAACATAAAACTAACAAAGGAAATATAAAAAATTTACAAGAGTGCCACTAGCCTAATAGTTCTAAATTCCTCGTTTCATTTATGGCCTATAAAACGCATTGCTTCGTTTATTTTTTTTTATCGAATATGCTTGCATCACTCTGATTCATAACAGCCTTCGAAGCTTTGGTCAACGTCTCTTTCCTTCCCAGGTTCTTCAGCTTTTCTTTTATTTTCTTGTTTTATTCTATATTTAGATTTATTTTGAGCTTTTTTATTTTTTGTAATAATTGATGGGTATTTGCTGGAACATTTTATCATGTTTCAATATATTTTGCTCTTTATTTAATGTTATATTACTGGGTTTTAATGATGCTTGTATTTAGTTTGGGGTTTTAGATTGTTTTGGTTAATGGGTATATCTTTAATATTCCTTAGAAGGGTTGTTTTTAGGATGATGGTTTTCTGATTTTCAAAAAGTTGGGATTTCTAATTCACAAGCTTGATTTAATTGTTTTACCTTTTATGTGGTCATAGAGAATTAATTTAGGATTCTCTTTGTGCAGATAGCTTGAATGTTTTAGGTTCTCTATGCTGGATGGCTGATGGGAGAATTGGTTGTATCTTGAGGAAAGTTTGACTTTTGGTTCTCAATCACCGGTGAATTGATTTTGTACCTACCGATGTGAGTTGTATTCTTCATTTCTGCAAGAGTTCGAAAGGATTCGTTGTCGTGTATAAAAGCTTATTAAGATTGAACATAGCTTGGGCTTGTAAATATTCTTGCTTTGTTGATAAATATGGTGCTGCTAGAGTCAATTGCAACAACATTGTGTGGAAGAATTTCGGCTAAGGATGTCTCCTACAAGCAGAAATCCTCGAGTAACTGCTGGTTTCCATCCACGGACTTCATTGGTAAAAGGATTGTTGTGTCTCTGCCAATTTTGGAGTTGGAAAGGTTAATTTATTCTTCCATTAAGGCTTTATCAATGGAGCTGACAAAAGAGGTTCATGCATATAGAGATGAAGAAAGAACACCAAGGAATTGGAATTATTAGATCGATACTAATGTAGATTTTAAGCCTGGCTTATGGTGGTCAGAGAACAGAGCTGATAGTCCCTCGTTAAAAAATCACTTCGACAAGAGAGGATGGGTTGTGGTTGGTTAGTTGCTTTATTTGAATGGGAAGGAGTTATAATTGAAGATATCCTCAGTTTGAGAAGCTAGCTTGGCTGGTTCTTGCTGGGGAAGAAGGTAAGTCTGCTCCCCCTGCCTTTATCCCCAGAAGAATAGAAGGGATGCAGAATAAGCAAGCAATTTCCGAAGAACTGTGCTGGTCGAGAGACTCAGCAAAATTGAGAAAAATTGCTGCTAGGAAGGAAGAAATTTACCAAGCTTTGCAAGGTGGGATATATAGATCACTTAATAGTTCCCAAGAGTTTGTAAACGCCTTGACTCCTTACAACATACCAATGACATTAGTTTCTACCCGACCAAGAAAAGTTCTCGAGACTGCAGTTCGAGCCATTGGGATCGAAGGTTTCTTCTAGCAGCAGAGGATGTTCACCGGGGGAAACCAGATCCGGAAATGTTTGTTTATGCTGCACAGCTTCTGAAATATACCTTAGAGCTGCATCGTGTTTGGGAACTTAATCAGACGGTTGAAGCTGCCCATGATGCGCGAATGAAGTGTCGGCTGTTGCCAGCAAGCATCCTGTATACGAGCTTGGGGCTGCAACTGTTTAGATTAGCTTTCAATTGTTGATTTGAAGAAACTTGTTGATATAGTCAGCTGAATTTGGATCTGGAGAGTCGGAGATGGAGATGGAGGAAGAAGAATACTGGCCATCCACCCAAATAGCAGCAGACGATATTTTCTGGTAACCCCAAGGAAGGAACTGTACATTTTATATAATTCTTGATGATAGGGGTTTATAATGGTTGTGTATAGCAAAGAAAAACATGCAAAATGAAAAAAATATATCTAAAAAATTAGAAAGGTGGTCTGCAATATTAGTTGTCCAATGGGTGGGCCGAGGCTCGAAAAAATTTGAATTTTAAGTTCAGGCTTAAATTTAACTTGACCTAACTCATTCATTAGGCTTGAATTACTGTACATTTTATTAAAAAAATTATTTTATATTAATATTTATATATTTTATAATTAAATTTAAATAAAAATATATTATTTAAATATCTTGGAAAAAATTCAACCAATGAAGATTAGCATGGACTTAGCATTTTCCTTAAAGCTACCAAAATATCTTGAAAAAAATTAAGTTTTCCAGATCAGGAATCTTGGTTAAACAAGCTCAAATCTTCTGATTTTGAAATGAAAATGGTCTTACAAATATTCTCTAAATGTTTGTGCCTTTTTTCTTAAGTCAAAACCTTGAGTGATATGATTAATAGGATGTTTCATCATCCCAAACTACTTTGGGGCTGTGCAAATAAGCTTGTGATGCTCGTGCCACTCTTTCCCTTCAGTCATAGATGTTTAAATGTCAATGACTCGAGTTTGGACCCGTAGACATAAAAAATAAGAGATATCTCCTGTTTTACTTTGTCCCTTACTGGCAGCATGTTGCAAATTGAAAATTCACTTTAAAATCCTAAATGATTTTTCATGATTTTTCTGATATTTTTCTATCAGAGCATGTCAAATTATCTTTGAAACAATGTCTTATTCACCCTCGGATCATTCCGGATGAGAAAGTTATGACTTTTCAAGTCTAAACTATCCAGAACCTCTAGAATCCGAATATGTTTTTTGGTTGGGCCATTCAGGCCTACAAAATGATTTTTCCAATATTTTCAAACATTTTTCCTAAAAGGTTCATGAAATTCCCTTTTCAGAAAGGTATTGTTTGCAATTTTTCGATACCAAATGAGTCCAGGGTGAGTTTTTCAAATTTTGACACATATTGTCCCTTGTAAGCTCTGCCAGTAGCACTATCAATCTGAACTTGAAAATTTATTCCCCCAGAAAGTGACTTTTTGGGGCAGTGTGGAATATTTTTGGGATGACCCTCATCAAGTCACCTTTCCAACGGTGTCTTGTCCACCTTCTAAATCCTTCAAATCAATTTAGAATAAATTCAAGAAGTAAGATAGCGAGATGCTGTCCCTTATTTTAGGTTTTGGTAAAAATCGAGTTGTTTTCCCAAATTTTGTCTCGAGACATTCGAACGTCTCTATGCAACCTGATTAGACTCAACAATATGCTTTGACCTCCCATAGGCTCGTATCAAGGCACAAACACATTTTACATCTTTACCATCCTCATTCACAATAA
>JBBYHL010000006.1:6367739-6384985 GCA_038381835.1 Adansonia madagascariensis | reverse complement strand
GAAGAATTATTTTCAGAGGTTCTAAAGTTGAGAAAATAAGGTTCTTATGAAAATGATAAAGCTTTAACAATTTTAAATCCACAATATTGTCCATTATTAAGCTATAACATGTCAATATATACAATTATTCAACATCAAGTCAACAAAATGTAATTTAATCATCACAACAATATCCGTATTATGTACATGAATTTCATAAAAATATTGACATTCAACATTTATCATGTTCATTATATACCAACATATTAATATATTCAATAAGCAATATCCATAAGGATTAATAACCCTTAGCAAATTTATAACCAATTTCCTTTTTTTTTTGTTTTATCAAAAAAGCAATGGCGATTCAAAGCTAAAGGGAGAAAAATTAGCATAAGCAAATAATAGTTTCACATTAAAAGATAATTTTTATGAAAATAAAGTGCAAAACAAAAGGTGTCCACCATAAGTGCATAAGTTATGAAAAACTGACAAAATGAAAAACAAAGTACTAATAATCCATGAATGATCCTAAAATGGCCAAAGGTAACTAGATGTCATCAATAGAAGGATCATTAAAGAAGAAAGAGGCTGACAACATGATTAAAAGGCGTTTTAAAGGGCATGAAGCTTTATGGTCATCTCTCTCTGATGAAAATCGATGGTGGTAAGTTAAGTATTGATGTAGGCAAAATGCTCATCCCATGCATCAAACCAGACCATGGTATAGCCAAACATGGTGTGCATGTTAATGGGTATGGATGAAGAAGTGCCAACAACTAGTGGTGGAATGGGCATATCATGCTTTATGTCATGGCTTTCATGGACATCATAGTGTTGGGGATCATTTGCATGCTCGATATCATCAGTGTGTTTGG
This sequence comes from Adansonia madagascariensis, assembly GCA_038381835.1. Lineage (NCBI taxonomy): Eukaryota > Viridiplantae > Streptophyta > Magnoliopsida > Malvales > Malvaceae > Adansonia > Adansonia madagascariensis. The sequence goes on along the minus strand of JBBYHL010000006.1, from coordinate 6,384,128 downwards.
GAGCATTTGGTTGCACAATCAAGTGTTGAGATTAGTGCCTTAGCTTAAGGACCCAATTACTATCCTCAAACTCGTATCCACATCTGTTTCATAGACTTTTTGCAAGTAAATCGATGTTCAATGATTGGAATGTCAAGATTACAAGAAAGATAAAAGCTTGAAGCTTCAAAGTAGTAGCTCAATGGTATGTCATGAAATAGCCCATAAGAACCTTACACATTATGGATGATATTGAGGAAAATGAAATAAGCAAGGTTTGAGCATTGACTAGTCTTGTTTATATGTAGCCACCAATAATCAAAGAAGATAATATTGGCATGTTTCATGTCGCAGAAGACATGGGAAATTATGAGGTAGAGTTACTAATCATAAAAAGGAAAGAAGGTTACTTTGTTTCAAGTGTGTTCAACTTGACAAGAGTCAAACCATTTTCAATGACTCCCTTGTTAAAAAATTAAACATGGATACAATGGATGCATAGATGACAATAAGCTCCTGAACCATGAGATAGGAGCGAAATTAGTAATACGATCACTACTGGCATCATAGACAAAGATTGCATTACTAAAGAATGCATGGATTAGATTCAATAAACTAAATAATTTAGCGAAAGAAATTTGGTTTATCAAAATTGGTTGAAGGTCTAGAGATAAAAGAATCTGTAGAATTGAAGAAAAGAGAAGTTGGTACCTCTACATTGGTGGATAGGCTATTGGACATAAATAGTGTTAAAAAATCATGAGCCTATTTGTCATGAAAGCATAATTCAAAGAAGGATTAATACTAGATTTCAAGTTGTTGGCAGAGAAAATGGTAGCATTGGGAGGGGGCAAGCATGTTTGGTGATTATTTTGGTTCTAAGCATCGAAATGGAGTAGTAATAAGAATAGTCTAAGTAAACTTTCGTGAAATACTTGATAGAGCATTTAGAGGGTGGTACGAATAGATAAAGGTGATGGGATGATGATAAGAATATTGATAAGGTGTTTAGAATGGTTGGGTAGAAACAAAGGTGTTATGAATAGGTTCAAATAAACTGTACAAGAGCAACCTACGTGAGTAAAGGTATGGGGGCGAGTGGTAGGTTTATGGGCAAACTAAGTGCTAGAGCATTGAGGTTAGATTGGGTGACCGGTCATATAGTTTGTAGGCAAAGAGTTTGGGTGGTGATATGGAGTTATTGGGTTGGTGATTTTAACCCAATCCATAATAAAACAAAGGGGGAAGCTTGGAGAAAAGAAAATCACAAAAAAAAATTAAGATTTTGGAAAAAAAATTTGATTTCAAATTGAATGATGTTTTGGGTGTTTAAAGAAATGATTTCAAGAATGAAAAAATGGATTTTGATTAGTGAAAATGATTTAAAATGAAAGTAGAGTCAAAACTAATTAAGAAAAATGAGTTTGAAAAATGTTGATAAAAATATTAATGTTGTGCGAGAGAAATCGAAAGAAGGAAAGAGAAGCTCAATAATAATGAGTGATACATGCAACTGGGTCTAAAACGTGAGGCTGTATCAATGCAATTAGAATTGTATTTATATGTGTTGATACTATGAATAGTTTATACAATGTGCAAAACTTAGTTTTCTAGATTTTTGATGATTGTAATGATATAGTGAATCATGTATCGAAATAATTGACTTAAAAACTAGAAAAATTATGTAAAAACCTATAAATTTTCATCCTAAACCATATGAATTTAAAAGATTATGCATGAAATGATCTAGGAAAAGTAGATATTTGTTAAACTTGATTTTTTTTATGAAAAACTTTGAATTAAAACTCATTTTCATAGTAAAAACTTAAATTAGGATTGCAATTTTGAAAAATGCATATGCAAAGTTCAACATACTTATGAATCATTTATTTTAAAACCATCTTTGCATGCGTAAGAGTTTAATAATCTTAATTCAACAATTTCAATTCATCAAGCATGTTTATAAACATAAAATCACCAATTAAAGTTAAATGCACATACAACGAATAATGCATAGAAATTTCATCAAGTACTTACATGATCGGATATGTCTATAAAACATGTTTACCATATCAAGCAAAGTAACTACAACTCAACCATCATTCAACAAGTTTATGGCATCAATACTTAGCAAACTTGTTCACATCATAAAAATATAAGTATTAACCATGACCAAGGACCATTCGTTAAGCCAAGTTCACCACTAATTGTGTAAAATCTATCTTTATCAAAAAGTTTCATGAAAATATCTACTAATTGATGCAAGGTATTAAACATGATTTCTAGTAAAGCAATGTTTTATCTCTTTATGCTTAGCTCTAGAATGTTGCATAGGATTTTTGGTGAAATTAATGACATTAATATTATTACATTTAATAGAACTATGACCATGGTAATTCCAAAGTCCTTTGTTTATTGTATCATAAAATTTGGACACAATAACTTCCCGTGGATAAATATTTTGCATTGGTTGTGGACAAAGAAAAACTAATTTTTTCTTACAAAACCATGATATTAGCATATTCCTAAGAAATTGATAATTATTGGATATGCTTTTTCTTTAGATTTTACAACCACTAAAATCTATATGGAAATAAGAATGCAAAGCAAAAAATTATCCTTTTGGGTATAGTATGCTGAAATTATAAGTGTTCTTAAAGTGAAATATTTGTTTTACGATAATTAAATGTGACTCCTTAGGTGAAGATTGATATCTAGCAAATAAGAATATATATGTCGGGACTATTTATGGTTAGATAAAGTAAGGAACCAATCATAGACCTATAAAGTTTAGTTTCAACACATTTACCTCCTTTATCTTTTTCAAGCTTTGTTGAAGTACTCATAGGTTTGGTGCAAGGCTTTATGTCGTCCATTTTAAACCTTTTGAATAACTCATTTGAGTATTTTGCTTGATTGATGAAGATGCCTTTTTTGGTTTACTTTACTTGTACTCCTTTAAAAATTTTTTAATTCTCCCATCATGCTCATCTCAAATTCACCTTGCACAATCTTAGAAAATCCTATCCATGAGAAATACATTGGCTACTTCATCATTATTGTTAGATGTGTCACTATTGCTTCATGTAGCCATTATAGCTTTTTATTTTTTTATTTTTTGAGTTTTGCTTCTTCCATATTGGACATTCAAATTTGACATGACCTGATTTCTTGTGCTTATAGCAAATCATAAGGTTTTTCTCTTTCTTGCTTAGTTTTTTTTACCACTTCCCTTTTTGAGGTTTTCTTGCTTTGTTCTCCTTTTGAAGTTGTTAAGCATCTTTGCAAACATGGTCATTTCTTCATCTTCCTTAACCTTTTTACCATTTTCTTCACTTTGAATGGTTAATTTGAAAGCAACGCTAGCTTTCTTTGGTGGCTCTTGATCATGTTTGATCTTCATCTCATAGTTTAAGAGAGAATCTATGAGTTTATCCAAGGAGAATGTGTAAGGATCCTTAGTTTCTTTAACCTTTGCTTCCCTAAAATTAGAAAAAAACTATTTAAAAGCTTATTCACCATCTTCTTATTTAGATATATCTTTCCAGTGCCTTTAGACTATTGATAACATTTGTAAACTAATTGAACATTTTTTTAATGTTTTATCTAGTTTCATTTTAAGCAAATAATAATCAAAAGTGAATATAATAATTTTGAACTCTTTAACTTAATTTGATCCCTCATGGGTGATTGCCAACTTATCTTACATTTACTTAGCACTGTCACAAATTAAGACTCTATTGTACTCACTTGGGCCAAGAGCACAAAATAAAATGTATATGACCTTAGCATTGAGTTGTGCCATTTATAATATCTTGCTTATCCTACTCATCTTCTTTCTTTGGCACAATAATATCTCTAACTCATTTTTTAAGAATGAGTGGTCCATTAGTGATGACTTTTATAGTTTAAAATCATTTGCTTAAACAAAAAGCATCATCTTTGTCTTCCAATATATGTAGTTATCACTATTGAAATGGGCAGGTCTCATAGTTGAGTGACCTTTATGTCCCATGGGATTGGGATTTGACTAAAAAGCCATGAAACATACCTCATCTTGGCTCTTTATCTCATATACACTTCTTAAAACTTTGAGCACCATGTTTGTACCTTTTATTTTTGAGTTATTGAGGGATCTTTCTCAATATTGTTAAACCTACAATAAAGACTAAAGCTATGATGCCAATTATTAGCTTAAAATAAAGAGTGAATCAAGGAGGGTGAAGTGCTTTTTTTAAAATTTAATCTCAAAATTAACTTTTATAAAAAATTGAAATCAAATAAGGATAAAAATGAGTTAAAAGTAAGAAAATCAAACACAAGATATATAGAGGTTCAATCTTTGAACTTAGAGCCTATGTTTTCTCTTCTTGGCTCTTCTAGTGAAGGTTATTTTAACAATCCACTAGGGAAAATGTTACCTTTGAGGCTAAGGTATAACATTACAATACCATCTTTTAAGGCTAAGATAGAACCTTCTAAATCCTCTTAAGAATTTTAGCCAAGTCAAAAACCCAAAAGGGCTACTTAAGCACTAGAATTGAGAAATAGACCACTGCTTGCTAAGAGAATGAGTGTAAAAAAAAGAGGCATGGCATAGTTGGAAATGTCTTCAAATGATTGGCTTACATTAGATAAAACATCTCGTTTAGGAAAGACCTTTGAAGAATCAAGTGGGAGATTTCATTTATTTGAGATCACGAATGTTAATGATACTAAGTTTTTTCAGTACCCTCTTTACTTTGTAAAAATAAATTGATATTATATTCTTTTTCTTATTGTAATGCAACCATTTCCCTTTTACCCTTGCCTTTCATTAAATTCTTTTTCTAACCATTTTTTATTTCTATCAATTGGTGGTTAACAATTTAAAAGAAAAAATAGAAAGATTTCTTTACATTACTTTGGAACTAGGTCAAAATATTGTAGGACTTGGCTATCATTCTGAGCTCTTTAGGTACTCTAGGGATGATTGATTTAAACAAAAAAGAAGGATGAGGAACCCTTAAGAGTCATGAAAAAGAAGAATAAAGGATAAGCTACACTCTAACCCACCTTGTCAAAAAAGAAAAGGAATTTTTAACACATTTTTTAAATATACTATTAATTGAAAAGAATAGGTTTGGGGAAAAGTTAATGAGAGCAAACCGTAGCAAAACCCATAACTTATAAAATATAATGAACCTAATCATGTGAACCTATCGCATACATTCCAAATGCATGCTTTGGCATTTGTTAACTAATTGATAAAAAATCTAGTGGGATATTTTCTAAGTGACAACCATTCAGGTATGCCCTTTTCCTTAAAAATAAAAATTAGAACTTGTATTCTTTTGAATGGGTTAAAAATTAAACATTGCTTTCGTATAAAATGAGTAATCTTTACAACCAAAGGTTGCATTCTAATCATCTTCCCAACTATAGGTTTCACGTTGGACTTTTTTTGACTTAATGTTTCACCCTAGTTATTTTCTTAAGTTAAGGCTTTGCCCTGCTCACTTTTTTTACTTAAGATTTTGGCTTAGTCATCTTTTTGAATACAGATTTCATCCTGGTCATTCTTTTGACTAAAGGTTTTACCTTAAACTTTCTCAAATCTCTGGTTTTCCACCAAAATCTTTTAAAAATATTTGTTTAATTTTTAATTTATTTTCCTTAGGCTTTGTGGCCTAAACAAAATAGTTGTTTATGGCCTTAGACCAATTTTTAGTCCTCAGCAATTGCGAAAGAAGGGTGATTGTAGATATTTAATTTTGTCTGGGCTTTAAGAAGGGTAATTGTAGACATTTAATTTTGTTTGGGCTTTCTTTTTGATGATTTAGGATATTCAAGATTGAGAACTGGGTAGTTCTTTTGGTGGGGGTTGGCTTTTTCCATGTGGAATAGGCATTTTCAGAGTCCGTTTGGTCATAATTGGATGACTGTTTGTGTGCATAAGCAAAAAATTGCATTTTCAATATTTATAAATAGCAAACCCTGGTCAAAAAATGAAAAACAACGAAGAAAAAAGTTAGCTTTTAAAAACCTTTTTGTGAAATTTAATTTTAGGCATGATATCACGGTCAAATGTCCCATTTTTAGAAATCTTTGGAACCCTTTTTCACAAAATTTATGAGCTGACCATTATATATTTTTATTGATACCTATATGGTATTTGTGCCAACTTTCACTTTAAAAAATCAAAAGAATTATGGAAAAAGAGTTCGTATCAGCATCTATACCTTGAGTTGTCAAAATTGTTAGATTTATCTGTTTATTTTTAATTTTGAATTTGCTATTCCATATGATTTTTTTTACAAACTCTTTTTAATTTTAGGATTTTTGAATTTTTGTATATGCATTGAATTAAATATTTTAGATTTAGCTCATTAAAACTCAAATTTATTTTTGAATTTTCTTTTTTTTTTTATAGTTATATAGAATTTTCTTTTGCAAGGATCTTTCTCATAAACCAGTTAGGAGTTTCGAATTTAACTGTCTTTTTTTACACATGAGATTTCTCAATATATTTGCATTTTTTAGAATTAAGCTCTTAGGTTATTTATGGATTCTTTTAGGGAGAATTTATGAATGGATTATCCCACCTAAGATTTTCATGCGTGGAATTTCTTTTTGTAAGAATTTTCCTTAAAACTTCTTCTAAGCTTAGGAATTTTATTTTTCCTTCCTTATATATAAGTTCTTTGTTATTAAGCATTTTTTACCTCAAACATCTCGAATTTGATTTTTTTCTAAATTTAAATTCATTTAAGATCTTTTCCCAATAAGGAATATTTTATTTAATAGAATTTTCCACTAACAGCTCTTCAAGCATGAAATTTTGTTTTTTTCACCCATGAAATTTTTGCATTTTATTTATTTTCCTATGATATGGGATTTATCATTTAAATACTTGAACTTTCATTGAAAAAAATTAGTCCCCCATATTTTAGAATTTTCCAATTTGTACATACTTCTGCCAAATTTTTGCCTAATAGCCCTTTTGATTAATTTTATTCACTTGGAATATTATGGATGAGAATTTTTATTTTATTTTCACATATTAATTATTAATTAAATTGTTTTCGTATGTATTTTATTTTTAATAGGCCAAAAGGATTTTTTTTAATGGGCTTAAAGCTTTGAAATTAAGCAAATAAGCTTTAAAGCCATATGATTCCAAGAAGCCTACCAAGCCCATTGAAATCTTTCAACAAAATCCATTAACCTAATTTACTTTTATTTTGAATTATTTAATTATTTAGATTAGTTTTAAATAATTTATTTTATTTATTTAATTTGATTTTCATGCCATTTTCTACATGGCATTCATGCATACTTTTTTTTTCTTTTTCTCTTTTTTCTTTTTCTCCATCATCACAAGTGATTACCACACATCCCATGATGGCCAACCACATTACATGCATACAAGATGATGTGAAACAAAGGCTAAAAAATTAAAGAAAAGGAAAAATAAAAAATAAATTAAATTAGACCAATGAGGGAAAAATCCCTCTCTTGGTCAAATTATTCCCCCTATAAGTAGCGCGAGTTTATTTCATGAAAGACCTATTGGCTTCTTGGTGTTTTCTACTTAGTTTTCTAAAAGAAAATTTGGTTTTTAAAGCTTTAAGTTAGCATTTAAGTGATTTGAAGCCAAGAAAGGTATACTTTTAGTTTATCTTTTAATTTCTTTTATTTTGCTATTACATATTCATATTTATCTTCATTTGGCTTTCAAATTTTTTTTCCTTGTTGGTAGCTTTATGAGCTTAATTGACTTAGGTGAAAGTGATGACCAAATTTATGATGATTTTCACATCATCACCTTGTTTATTCTTTCATTAAATATTTATTCCGTTAGTTTAAAGACTTTAAAACATGTTCTGATGTTTTATGTTGCATGTACTCATATAATTTTTTCTAAATTGTCCATTCATGTTTCTATTTAATGTATTAGTGAAAATGTTGATTCTTAAAAATGATTATGTGATTTTTGCTTATTTTATGATAGTTCCATGTGATTTATACCATGTCCATGTTTTATGATGCATGTATGCATTATTTTATGATCTATTTATATTTTTTAATGCATTTGGTGCATGTATGTCTTGGTTTTGTAAATTTTTGTGGAAAAAATGTATTTTGGGTGCATGTTATGTTTATTTAGGCAGCTTAGGCTTTGCTTTAAGACCATGCATGAATTGGTTTAAGCATGGAAATATTATTTACAATTTTTTTACACTTGGCTAATGCTAAAAGAACTTTTTGGCAAATTTTCCTTTTGTTTTCAAGCCTTGTTGAGGTTGTTTTGAGATGTCTAAAACGTTTAGTGGCCTAATGGCAAAAATTCCATAATTTTAGGTCCATTAAATATGGTTTTTGGACCTTTGTTAAATAGGGTAAAGATTAGTTTGATAATTTTCAAGTTGTTTTCATGCATTTTGGGCCATATGATAATTTAGCCAAGCTTTAGAGCTAAATTGCGAATTTTTAAAATTTTTCAAGGCCACCCATGTTGTTCGGATGCTTTATGGGCCGTTAGGAGTGTATTCCATGCATTTTAAATTTATTTATGCCTCTTTTCATGCATCTAAAATCATTTTGAGGTTATTTTGTGAATTTGAGAAATTTAAAGGTCTCTTAGTAAAGTCTTGCATTCAAGGGCTAATTAGGTCATTTCTACCATAAGATTATCCACTTAAGGTATTTTGGTCATTTTGGTACATGTCATGCATTTTTAGACACTTTAAGGATCAAAGTGCAACTTTGGATGATTTAGGGGCCTATTAGGAATTTTCATTGTTTAGGTCATTTCAGTTTAAAAATTACACATTTAAAGTAGTGAGGTCATTTTATTTTAAATTGAGTCCTTCGGGTCACGTAATGTGCACTTCAGGGAGTGCATTTTCGTCATTTCATTTTAAAATCAAGTCTTTTAGGGTCATGTAAATACTTTCATGTCACGTGCACTTTAGGGGTATATCAGTCACTTTAAAGTCTTTTAAGGTTGCGAGGAGCTTTCATGTCGAACATGCACTTTATGGGATACTTCGGTCTCTTCGACCATAATGAAGCCTGTTGGGTCTAGTTTAGTAAAATACCATCGAAAGAGAGTCCTAGGAATTTGTTTTCATTAATAAAGTAGTGTTTTAAAAATTAAGCCAATGTCACCATGTTAAAGTAGCACGTGGGATTTCTTATAGCTTATGAGAGAAGTTTCACAAATTATTTTAATAATGGGTTATCCTTTCCAAAATGAGTAAAATCAAGATTTCTGAATTTCATGAAACAAAATGTTCATATTTTTTTTACTTTATTTAGCACGGTATGAAAGACATTTGATTTTAAAAATATTAAAAACCTGATTTTCTCGAATTAAATAATGAAATTTGTTTAGGAAATTTTTAAAATACAAAAATTTTAATTAAATACCGATAGCAAAACTGATTAAAAATTAGATTTAAATTAATGCGTAATTAAAAGGTACTAATTTTCAAGCTTTGTGAGAGGGATCAAATCTTTATTTGTGTCGTAAATGACTTTCAAACCCTTTAATGTAATCTTTGGTTGGTACACGAATTTCAAAGCTTGTTTATAAAGGTTTCGTGACCCTTAAGAGATGGACTCTAATAGGTGACTAATCTTACCTAGCCAAAATAGTTTGGTGGCCAATCTAAGTCAAATGATCATTTTGAAATTATCATTTTGGTTTAAGTTGAGTAAGAGATTCACTCTAGCTATTTGGTCCTCAACACGAACATAAAAAAAGAATTAAACTAGGGATTCAACTACTTTTAAGTTTGATGGGTTAGGATTCACTTTCGGTCGTATTTTGACAGAGCTAATTCTATTTAACATACTAAGGAAAGATTGGGGTAGTAGAGCTTGTTGGTATCTAAGTTGACAGTTTCAAGTGATAATTAGAGATAATTCTGATACTGATTCATAGTTTATGTTTAGAGTTGGTGAATGATTCCTAAACCATGCTTTTCATCATTATTGTCACTTGTTATTCTATCTCCTTAAATCTTAGTTTTATTTTTAGGTTTTCTTATGTAATTTGCATCTCAATGCAATCAAGCCCCAATCATAGTTTTATTTATTTCTTTTGCGAAGTCTTTTTTATTTGTTTGATCATATTAGATTAGAGTTTTGCTTAAATAACTTATAAATTGAGAACAATCTCCATAGATACAACACTTGCTTATTACTGTATACAATAACAACCATAATTTAGCCTAAGTATTTAAGAGATACATTATTTAGTATATCAATTTTTGGTGCCACTGCCATGGATTGTTTTCTTTAATTTATTTGTTACTTGATTTTGTTTTCAGTTCTTAAATTAATTCTAAATAGCTTTTTTCTTTATCGCAAGTTTTCTTTATTGAATGTTCAAGCCTCCCAAAGTAAAGATATATCAAAATAAGCTTAGAAGGATATTGGAATTCAAATTATCCTATCATAAATCAAATAAGAAGTTAGCACGTGTAGTTTAATTCAAGCAAGGTTAGATGACACAAAATAATCAGACATTTAAGGAGTTGGTAACTCCAGATTTGGATCAAGAGCTATTGTGCATTGAATGTCCTAACCTTAAGGTAGTATTTGAGCTTAAATTGAATATGATCCATTTTGTCCCCATTTTCAAGGTTTTGCTAGCAAAGATTAAAAAAACATGTCAATGAGTTTAGTATGCTTAAGCATAAAGCCAAAAGGTATCTTTGAGAAGCAAATTAAGTTGAAAGCCTTTCCATTCTCTTTAGTGGATTCCACAAAGGAATGGCTCTATTATTTACCTTTTAGGGCAATCACTGCATGGAATGAGATATAAAGATTATTTTTAGAGAAATATTTTCCTAAATCTAAGGTTCCTAATATTTGGATAGAAATCTATGGCAATGGCAATAAAATGAAGAATCTTTGTATGAGTATTAGGAATGATTCAAGAAGCTATATGCAAGTTATTCACATAATCAAATAAGTAAATAGCTTCTAGTATAATATTTTTATAAAGGTCTCGTGCTATGGAGCAAAGCATGATTGATGTTGTAAGTGGAGGAGCTTTAGTAAATAAAACTCCTAAAGCTGTAAGGATTCTTATCTCCAACATGGCAGTAAATTCCCAACATTTAGCATGCAACATGACCCACCACCACCCTAGAAAGTAAATAAGGTAAGCACTTCTTCTTTGAACAACAACTTACTTATCATACTTATCTTTTGCAACAAATAGTTGTATGGAATTTGCAGCAAGTAAAATTTTATGGCATTTGTTCTATATTAGGGCACATAATTGATATATGCCTAACTCTTCAAGATGGTCCAAATGAGCAAGTTAATGCCATGGGTGGATTCTCAGGCCAACAATGCAAGTATGATTGTGGATTCTCAAGCTAACAATGCTAGTATGATCCTTTCTTAAACACATATAGTCCAAGATAGAACGATCATCCAAACTTCACCTATGCAAGGAATTAACAACATTGGTGGTTTTCAGCATAAGATATAATAGCCATATCAAGCTTAATAACAATCAACACCATAAAATTCAGGTATGTCTTTGGAAGATATTGTTAAAGCCATTACAACTATTACTGTGCAATTTCAACATAAGGCTAGAGTAAGTATCCAAAGCTTGGAAAAGGTAATTTGCTACAAAAATGAATGATTGGAGGCAAAGGTTTAGGTAAATTACCTTTTCAAACCATAAAAATCTAAGGGAAAATGTGAGCATTATGAATTTAAAAAGTGGCAAACAACTTAAGACACCATTTAATACACCACCATTGGTGCTAACTAGGGAGAGTGTTGTCAAACATGAAGAAAACACCAATGCATCCTAATAACCATGCCTACCATCAGTTAAGGTAAGCCCTAAATCTTTCATCCCTTCTCATTTTTCTCCTCCACCATTTCCAAGTAAATTTGTAAAATCCCAAAAAAAGGAACAAGAGATAAAGGCTTTAGAAACGTTTTCGTGAGGTAGAGGTAAATATTCCTCTTTTAGATGCTATAAAACAAGTACCTTGATATGCAAAGTTACTTAAAGAATTGTGCACCTCTAAATGAAAGCTAAAGGGCAATGAAAAGATAAAAGTAGGGAAGAATGTCTCTACAGTTATTCGAAGAAAACTTTCACCTAAATGTAAGGACCCATGTATGTTCACTATACCCTATACCCTTAGTAAAACTAAGTTTGAATGAGCTATGCTAGATTAACAATCATTCATTAGTGCTATACCATGCTCTATTTATGTTTCCTTGAATCTTAGACCAGTAAAGAAAACTGGTGTTATTATACAACTCATTGATCGTTTTAATTGTTGACACTTATTTTGTCCGGGCTTCTTTCCTTGATAATAAAAAAAAATCCAAGATCAAGTTTTTAGCAACTGCATGCTGAAGGTTGGCTTCTTTCAGGTGGAATGGATATTTTCAAAACCTTTTCAGTCATGCCTAAATGGTCGCATGTGCACGTGATAAATTTAGTGCCATTTCAAGCATTATAGAAAGCAAATCTCGATTAAAAAAACAAATATCAAAGTAAAATAATTAAATTTTAATTTTATACTTGTAAAATTTTAAAATTTATTTTTGTAGATGTTATTATGGTTAAATTTCCCATTTTCTAGGAATTTTTTTGAAAATTTTTCGTTAAATTTTAAAAGTTGATTGTTGTATATTTTTACTGATACTAGTGTGGTATTTATGTTGATATGCATTCCAAAAAATCAAAAATATTGAAGAAAAATTCTTATTGGTATTTTTTACTATGAGGTATCAAGTTGTCAATTTTGAGAATTAAATTTGAATTTTTCACATTACCGCGAATGCATGCTCTTAAAATTTTTCTCGATAAAAATTATTCCAAATTTCATAATTTCATCTTTATTAATTTCATAAATTTATATGTTAATTAATGTGTTGAATAAAATTTGTTTTTATAAAATTTGAATATATTTTTTGAATATTCCTATTTTCAAGATATGAAATTTTTTACTTCATGAATTTTTTCAGTGGGATTCTTTCGAGTTTATAAATTTTTAAGTTCTTCAAATATAATTTTTTTAATTCATATTAATTCAATTTTTTAAAATTCATTTTATTTTATTATTTTTTTTGCATTTTTTTCAAAATTTTCTTATTTCCAAGATGCAGAGTTTTTTATTTCGTAAATTTTTCTAGTAGGATTTTTTTGAGTTTATAATTTTTAAAATTCATTAAATATTATTGTTTAATTCATAGTAAGTAAGTTATTTAAAATTCATTTTATTTTATGATTCTTTTTGCATTTTTTTTAGAATTTTCTTGTTCCAAGATATGGAGTTTTCTACTCGTAATTTTTTTAGTAGCATTTTTTCGAGTTTATAATTTTTATGATTCTTCAAATATTATTGATAAGTTCATATTAAATCAGTTTTTGAGAATTCAACTTATTTTATGAGTTTTGCATTTTTTACATGTAACAATTTCCCTGGTAAGCTTTTTTCATAAAATTTTACGAGTTTAGAATTTTAATTGTTTTTTCTTGAACATTAAAATTGGTTTTATTATTAGAATAAATTAAATTGATCATAAGAAATTTTATTTTAAATACATAATTTTTAATTTTACAATTTAATCCTTTTAATTAATTTTTATGGTGTAATTTTACCAATTATATAAATATCTAAAAAATTCTCTAGGGCTTGATGATGTCATAGATGACATAATCTAGTAAAAGACAAATGTAATTAATATAAATCAAATCAAGATTAAAAATAAAATAAAAGTAAAAATAAATAAAACAAATATTAAATAAATGAAAAAAGTAGAAAACTTTAGAAACATGTAGAACCCATTAGCCAAGCAAATCTTGATGCCTTGGCCGCCTTTTCCCTTCTATAAATAGGGGAAGAAAATTTGCATTTAAGGTCTTTTAGGCTTTAGGAAGAAAAAAACGAAGAAAAAACAACAAATTATTTGATTTTTTAAGCTTTTCCAAGGTAAATTCTTGTAAATTTCTTAATTTTCGTTTATTTCTTGTTTGAATATTCTTTTTAATGAGCCAAATGAATACTTGTGCTCATGAATTTGGATTCCTGTTGAAAGGCCAAGTATGATGGATATGATTAAAGTTTTAGATTTTTGTTGTTTTAGTTAATTTCTATTAGAAATAGTTTAATTTTCTTTGAGGTTATTTGTGTTTATTGATATGTATATTGTATTTTCATGCAAACATATTTGTATAAGTTTTCTTAAAATTTTCAAGTTGTTTTATATCGATTTATTCATTTTTTATGTTTTTATGCTTATTCATGCTTAGTAAAAAATCTAACATGTATATATGTTAATATTTATGAAAATATATGATGAAAAAAATATTTTTGCTGAAAAAGCATGATGGCCAAATCATGTTGAAGCTGATTTTATTTTGCTTATTTTGTAAAAATGGAAATTTTATGGGCTAAATGGAAAAAATTGCAAAATTTTTTCTATGGCCATCTAAGCTTGGTCAAACCATGTAGACATTTTTAAAAGTGTTTCTATGTTTAGTTTAACATATTTGAATGTGTTTTATGCATTTTATACCATTTTAGGGCCATTTTGTAGTTTTAAAAATTCAAGGACTAATTTGTAAATTGTAAAAAAAATGTTTTATGGCCATTGGTGTCTGACTGAATCATTCTCATGATGTTTGGTGTGGTTATTGTGATTTTTCATGATGTATTCAGTGTTTATGTATGATTTTATATTATGTAGGGACTAAATTGTAAAGTTAAAAATTAATAAGGATAATTTGGAAAAACTTTGCATTTTAGGATTGATGTGATACTTTTGATATTTTAAAAATATTTTCAATATTCTTATGCTCTTCCTTAGGGGTATAGAAATTATTAAAACTTTTTGTGTTCTTTCGATTTTCGTTAGGTTACGAAATACACTTTAGAAAATTTAAGGACTTATTTGTAAAATTACAAAATTTTTGTTCTAAGGCCATAGGTATTTGGCCAAATTAATTATATGATTTTTGACATAATTTCAAGAATTATTTGTGATGAATTTTGTGTTTAATTATGTGTTTATTTTGTAGAGGGATCTAACTATGAAGTTTTTAAAGTTTAGGGATTATTTAGAAAAATTATGCATTTTAGGATTATTGTGATATTTTTGACATCCTAAAAATATTTCTAGCATTCCTATGGTCTTCGATAGGGATGTAGAAATTGTTAAAACTTTTCATATTCTTTTGATTTTCCATTAGGGTACGAAAAGTAATTTTGAAAAGTTCAAGGTCTTGCTAACAATTTATGAATTTTAGGTCAATCTTGATATCTAAGTTACTCATGGAGGGTATAATTGTTATTTCACATCATATTCGAACCTTCTAGGTTATTAGGATACTTATAGGTCTAAGTAAACCTTAGGGGTATTTTAGTAATTTGATGTTAGAACCAAGTCTTGTGTGATCACGGTGATACTTCTGTGTTGAAAGTGTATAGTAGGAGTAGGTTTATTTGTTTATGATGTCATCTAGCCTTTTAGGTTATCGGAATACTTATAGGTTGAAAGTACCCTAGGGTATTTTGGTAATTTTCCTTATAACCGAGTGATTTATAATCACCGAGACACTTTTAGATTGAAGTTGTTCATCTTTTATAGAGTCATCCAGCCCTCTAGGGTACGGTGATATTTCTATGTCGAAGGTACATCTTAGGGGCATTTTAGTAATTCATGCTAGAACCAAGTCTTATGTGATCACAAGGATACTTTTAGGTCGAAGGTATACAGTAGGAATAAGTTCATTTGTTGATATAGTTTTAGAATCTTCTAAGGCATCAGGATACTTCTACATTGAAAATACTCTTTAGGGACATTTCATTAATTTAGTTTAGAATCAAGTCTTTTAGGGTTACCGAGATACTTCTACATCAAAGGTGAAACTTTAGGGAACATGTTGGTCAAATCAACCATATTTGGATTCTTAGAGTCATGTTTAGTATATTTTGTCTAAACGGGTCTTACGAGATTTTTTATAGTATTATTAATAAAATTAAAGTTTTTGCAAATTAAGGCAATGTCTACAATGACAAAATAGTACGTAGCATTTTTCACATCATATGATAGAGGTTCTATGGATTATTTTAATGACAAGATATCCTTTTTAAAATGAAAATCAAGATTTTTCAAATTTTAGAAAAATAAAACTTTTTGTATTCGCTGGGGAACAAAAAATATTTTGATTTCTTAAAACTTTTTGTATTTCATCGGCTCTTCAGTGGGGTATGATAGAGTATGATAAAAACCTTCATGTTCCTTAGAAGGGAGAGAAAGATATTTCAATTTTCAAAAATATAAAAAGCCTAATTTTCTTATATAGAATAATACATTTATTTTATGAAAATTTTAACATGTGAGAATTATAATTAAATATTGAATATTGAA
>JBBYHL010000006.1:6349612-6367639 GCA_038381835.1 Adansonia madagascariensis | reverse complement strand
AATATTGAATATTGAAATTGAATAAAAATCAAAATTTATGCTAAAACATGATTGACAAGGAACTGATTGTTGGGCATTACGAGAAAGTCGATCCTTACGTGTAAATGTAACCAACTCCTAGACCCTTTTAAGTGATCTCTGGTACAAGCACAGACCTTAGAGTTTGTTTTTATGGGTTTTGTAACCCTCGCAATGCGAACTCAGGTAGGTAACCAATCTTACTTGGCCAAAATAAGATTGGTGGAGACTTCGGATAAAAGGTCATTCCGTAATGACTATTAAAGGTTAAGTCAAGTGAGCAATTCATCTCGAGAGCTCAGTCCCTATACATGAAAGAAGAATGATAAGAAAAATAATATTAACAATGATATTGGCCCCCAAAAAAATAAAAAATAAAAATAATGATATATATATATATATATACAAGAATGAAAGACACATCTGCCATTTTAAGTCGAGTTGGTCAGATTCGTATTCGAGCCATGTTGCGATAGCTTGATTACTCCGCTAGGGATAGGTTAGAGGGTTAGGCCTAAAATTAATCACATGTTAAATAATTTTAATTAATTCAATTCCAATCGATATTTAATATAATCTCGATATTTTTAAAATAAAAATTTTATTATATTTTTGACTTCTAAGGAAATTTTGGTATATATTTTTCATATTTTCACTAACCATTTTGTTTCTTTTACAGCATTATTTTAGGAGAATTTAGGATAAAGGTTTTTATTATTCTTGAAAGTGTTAAGTCATAAAAGATAAGTTGTTCCCTTACACACGCTGTGCACATGCATATGTATTAGATTCTCCTCCAAGTATATAAAGGGGGCATGGATACCCAATATTTTAGGATAGGTGAAGTACCTCTATCTTCTGAGGTGTTACCCTCTGTTTGGGCTAGTGAAAAGCCTACCGGATGTAAATTCCTATGCTGCCTGAGGTGTTGGCCTCGTTATGGGCATAGAAGATACGCTCACTCGAATTGAACCCTTTTTAACATAAACCCGCAAAGGGTAAGGATTAGGGTACCTCGTTAGTTCTTTCTAGACTTGAGGAACAATTCGAGAACCTATGTAGATGTTCAACCTGATCTTCATGTAATAAGTCATAGAGGCCTTACTTAGTTAGAGCCATACCCGATTTTAGAGGATACCAAATTAACTACATATGAGGGAATGATTCTAACCCTTTACTCTTTTAATTTAATATTAATAAGTATATGACATATTATTATGATAAATCTTACTTTCATTTATTTCTCTCATTAATTTGTTGTGATATCCATATTTTGTGAAAGCTTGTAAATTCATTCATGCATTTCTTTTTACATTTGTAAGTTTCACATTTTTATTTGTTTATATGCTTATGCATTCATAATTTCTATAATATACTAAAATTATTTTATTTATTCAGCTTCAAGGATTATGGCATAGATGATCAATTAGATCTAAGAATTAGCACGTTAGAATCTATTGAAAAAGTATATGAAAATGGAATTCAGATAATTAAAAATCAGCTTAACGATTAGCAACTAGAGTCAAGAAATTGGAAGGAATAGTTAGAGAAATAGAGCATGAGATCCAAAAGGTAAAAGAATAAATTTTTAGATTAACACTTGAAGTCTTGAAGATTGGATCGAGTGTCTTAGATACGAGTAAAGCAAAAACACTTAATTCTCAATCTACCCAAATCAGCCTGCCTCTCAATCCTTTTAATTTTTTTTGTGCTATTCCATCATCCTTCAAAGTTCACATTGAGAGAGGATTATGGGAAGTGAACTCAATTTGCTCTCGTTTACTTATAAAGAATTGTTCCATATTTTGCTTGAGGATTAGCTCATTGTTCCTATATACAAACTTGCCTCTGAACCCTCTAATCCCAAATGTTATGATAGTAATGCACATTATGAATTTCACATGGGATTACGGGGGCATTCTATAGAAGAATATGGTGAATTCAAAGGAAAGGTTTAAAATCTACTCAAAATCAATGTGATGCAGATTAAACTAAAGTTAGATGAGGCTGTTAAAGTCCTATCATATCATAGGAAGTATTAGAATGCTAAATAGCAATGAGGTGGTTATAGAGGCAACTTTTTAGGGCTACTTGCTCGGTTTTGTAAGCATAGGGTTTAAAAAATGAAATGATTAGGATTTAGGAAGATCTATTAGAAGCACTAACATAGTTAAAAAAATAAAGCATATGCAAAAGCTATCTTTTTTGGTTACTTTTGAATCTTGTAAAAATGGTTTTGCATAATGGATAAATAAAAAAATTTCAGTTCAAAGAAATAATGGTATTGAGTTATGATTTGAATTCTTTAACAATTTTCATGCTTGATATTTAATTAATTGTTTAGTCTTCAATTCATATCATTAAATATTGTTTTATATGCTTGTCCATACCTACATTGGTTTATCTATTCATTTATTAAGTCCTATATTAATTTTCCATTAAATGATAATCATATAAAGATAATAATAAAACATATGTTCATTCCCCTAGACTTTTTTAAGTTAATTTTTCATTCGAGGTGAAATGACATGGAATTACAAGATATAGAAAAGAAACATTACTTGACAAGATGAGTGGAAACAAGTCCAAAAAAATGAAGGGAGACGGGAGCCCTAAAAACTCTAAGCTATACAAGTAAGTAAAAAGAGAGAAGAAGCCATGGAGGAAAGGTCTCCACAAAAAGAATGCCCTGACCAAAGAAGTTTACAAATAATCCTATTCATACCAATACTTTTGTTGGGGATACAGGGAAATATCGATTGAAAGACAATTACTTCAATATACTCAATCATTTGGGAGCCAATCATATAGTACATATCCATGCTGATCAAGGGGCAACAGATAGCATATGTGGGACAAGAGAGTGATCCCATCAATAAATGCCAATGAGTCATAGCCAATAGAAGCTAGGACTATAGAAAAGTCACGAAAATAAGGAAATCCATTCAGACTACGTCCTCAACCCCAATCTTTTATCACTTAATGATCTCAGCAATATCTTTCTTGTATCTCATGATACTTTATGCAAATTTTTGCTATCCAAAATTCTAAAAAGCGAAAGGACCTAAGAAGTAGTTTAGGAAATCTTACAAGAAGAAAAAAAAGAAGATAAAGGTGTAAAATGCCTCATTTATTTTTTAGATTGAGCTCTTTCATTGGCTTGCTCAGAATTAGATGATCTCTATCATTCTAACAAAATCCAAAAACCTTCTTACCAGTGTGATATAATCTGAGCATCAAGATGCAAAATTTTTTGTTTAAGGATTTCATTAACCAATGCATGTTGTTCAATGTGAGGATAATTTGGAGTATTCAACATGGTTGACTGGGGAATCATAAGCTGCTATAAATTTTGACTTCAATTGCTTGGATTATTACTTACCATGCCACAAGCTTTTAGATTTATTCTCTTTGCTAAAAAATTAAGTTTCATAAAAGGGTTGTGCTCACAGTATGATTGAAATGATAAGAAATAATGACATATTTTGTCAAATTTTTAAGCTTGAGAACTTAGAGTTTGATACATCTCTTGATGTCCCACTAGCTGATCTATAATTCAAATTTTAAGAAAATGTATTTTTGTGGTTTGATTAGTTATGAATAATTAAAATCCTACAGAAGTTCCCCGATGATAAAATCCAAGTTTTCAACTCCTCTATTGTCTCATTACAATTGATTTTCTTCAAGGGGCATAGATAATATGTTCTTTAATGGCTTTTTTTTCAAGGCTAAGTGATGTTCTTGAATTTGATGTTCACCCCATTGCTTTTAGAATATTCATATGATTAGTTATGAAAAGAAAGTGAAAATTGCCTTAGTTGCTAAATATTTTAAGGCCATGTTTTAAAGAAAGATTTATCTATTGCTTCTATCAAACCAACATATGGTTTTTTACAATAACATTTGGCCTAATCTATTAATTAGGTTCATGTCAAAACACATCCCTGCTAAAAGCAAAAGGCAAACCCATTTGGAAGATTCTCTGAAAGGAAAAGTAAAGTACAACCACTTAGGGATGCTAATCCAGTGAAAATTTAAAGTTGGCCAATGCCTATCAAAGATGATTGGTCTAAGGGTCATTTATTTATTTATCTTAACGTTAAAATTTGTACATTCTTTTTGGAAATTTTGAATTATGAAATGAATTTTGATTTATAAATATTGTGTATACTGGCATGACTTTTGTTAAAAATGATTTTTAGTATCTAGGATAATGAAAACATTTTGGAAAATTTTTTTTAGTAGGTGATCACCATTAGTTTGAACTTTCTTAGAAAGGTCTTTTATTTCCTCATATATGATTGTCCTAGACATTCAATCATAGAGCTTTCATAATCATAGACCTTTTACATCCATATTTTCTTTTTTTTGGATTCCTTAAAGGTCGATCAAATAGGTTTTGCTTTTACAAGATTTAGATATTGATAGTTCGATATGTGTTAATATAATAATAGTAATTCTTAGATCTTCCTCATTTGGATTATCTTTTACCACAACTTTAATGACATACTTTTCCAAATCTTTAATTTAGGAAGGATATGAGTGAAGCCAAAATCTCCTTTTCCCTTGAACAAGACCTTTTTGGTCTAATGCTTGATGCATAAGATATGAAATTCAAGGTATTTTCCATGCCAATTCTATTTCTTTCTCAAAGGCTAAAAAAAAAAGCCAAGATTTGTTGGTGGCTGTGAAGTTGATAATGTTGAGGAGCATATCTTAAGCCTTTAAAAATTAAGTGCAACATCATGCTATTAAGGTATTCAAAATAATTTTAGAAAAAATAATCATTTTCCTAGAAAAATGCTTGTCAGTTCAAATGGCTTTGTTTGAAGTGATAAATGGTCTTCTTTCTTTATCCTTCAAAGATATAAAACATAATCCCTTTGTGATCTCATTTGAGCTTGATGATTTATTTTTCTCTAAACCATAATCAAGGATCACCCCCCACACTGGGGGGCTAGTGAATCAAAGCTTTGAGATTAGAAGCAACAAATCTTGCTCTAACGTTACAAGAAGAACACATCAGATGTCATGAAGTAAATTTTAAAAAAAGAAGAAAGTTTGAATTTCAAGTTCAAATATTCCAAGTAAAGAATGAAAAAAATTTCAAGTTATTTCAGAATGAAGAATGAAGAAAAAAATGATAAAAATAGATATAACGAGAATCAAAGAAAAATAAAAACCAAAAAATATATTTGTTTGTCTTGAAAGAAAAGCTAGATTCAATTCCCTTTGAAGAGAAATGATCTTTGATTCAATTATCCTTAAACACTTGATTTGGGCCTATTTATCCTTTTCTTTCTAAACCAATAACCATGGCCTACATTATGTGCCTAACAAAGTCCATTTGAATCACACATAGCTGTTTGAACTATTAGGCCATTCCTCAAAAACTCTTTATAACTTTATCTTTTTGAATGATTTTAAGTCCTTAATAATATGATGGGGCAAGATTAAAGGCCTTGGAATTGCTCTTAAATAAAAAAGATAGCCACCAATGGAAAAAAACCCTTTATGTTAATTTAGAAATGATCTCAAACCCATCAAAATTTCATGATATCAATAAAAGGTTGAAGCAAATGTCCAAATATTGATTCTTTTCAAAATAACCTTTCAAAATTTTTGTACCTAACCTTGGGAATTGATTCTTACCAAAGGCCTTTCAAATCAGCCCCTTGAAACTTGGTGTGTACTAGCAATAGTTTAACAGCTATTGGACTATTGTGTTTGAAGATTAAAAGAATGTTATAACTTGATTATTTACCTTTCAAGAACTATCCATATGAATTTCGTCTTAATATACCTTGACTTTGTTATATCAATTTCTTCGAGATAAATTTTATCAGTGCCACCCTATTTGTGTTATTAAATTAATTCCTTCATATCATTCAAAAATGTCCCAAAAGGTAATCATCAATCATAAGAAAGCTTTAACATCATGATGAAGATATCATATCTATTATCCTTGATATTGGAAAATCCATGGTTGAAATTATTTTGAAATTTTCATAGATTTTAATCAAATAGATTCTTTTCCAAGTTAAAATGGGGAGGTGATCTCATTTCGTAAATCATGGAATTTCGATGAATCATGATACTTTTCATCATTTCAGTAGAAGTTTGTGAACATGCCTTGAGCAAATATTTATCCAATTACATAAATTATAACTTTGAGTCAATAAACCCTAATTTGATATTTGATGGCTTTTCAAAAAAGATTAAACAATTCTTTGAAGAAATCAATCACCTTTTCACGCAATCCTATTGTTAGGTAGGTGATGAAGGCTTTAAAGAAGCTCCAATAGTGATATTCGAAGCATTTAAAAATGTTTTTAAAACTTCAATGGTGATATTCGAAGCATTCAAAAATGTTTTTAAGCTTCTATGGCAATATTTGAAGCATTAAGAAATCTATTGCCTTTTCATGTGATCGTATTGTCAAATAGGTGAAGAAGGCTTTGAAAAAGCTTCGATAGTGATATTTACAGCATTCAAAAATGTTTTCGAAGTCTTTAATGGTGATATTCGAAGACAAGGCTTCAATTACAAATATACTTATCAAAAGCCCAAAAGTAGTGATGGTTATTGCTTAACAAAATTAGCACTAAAACAAGCCCAAGAGTAGATGATGGTTATTGCCTAGCGAAATTAGAACTAAACCAAGCCCAAGAGCAGATAATGGCTATTGCCCAGCAAAATTGGCACTTAAATGAAAATTTGATGCAACTGGTTATATATGTATGAAAAAATGATGCAATTGGTGTATACATGTAAAAAAAAAACTCTTTTAGAAAAGCTTATATGACCCGAATAAAATTGTGTCTATTTGGTCTTTGTTTGTTCCTGATTCTTAGCAATGGCCAAAGAGAGGCAATTGTTGACACCTAATTTTGTCCAAGCCCCTTTCCCTGATGATCCAAAATATCTAAGACCAAAATTTAGGGGTCGCATGGTGAGGGTTAGCTTCTTTCACTTGGAACAGACATTTTTAAGACCTCTTTAGCCATGCCTAAATGGTCACATGTGCATATGACAAAATTAGTGTAGTTTAAAGTGTAATATAGAGCAAATCTTGTTAAAAATGACAAATATCAAAGTAAAATAATTAACTTTTAATTTATACTTTTGAAATTTTAAAATTTATTTCTATAGATGTTATCGCAGTCATATTTCCCACTTTTAAGAAATTTTAAAGAATTTTTCGTTAAATTTCAAAAATTGACTATCATTTATTTTTACTAATACCAGTGAGATATTTATGCTGATATTCACCTCGAAAAATCAAAAATATTCAAGAAAAAATTTATATTGGCATTTTTTATCACAAGATGTCAAGTTGTCAATTTTAAGAAATAATTTTGAATTTTTCATAGTACTATGAATGTATGCTCGTAAAATTCTTCCTAGTAAAAATTACTCTAGATTTCAGATTTTCATCTTTATTATTTTCATAAATTAATATGTCAATTAATGTGCTGAATAAAATTCATTTTTCATAAATTTGAAAATATTTTTAAAATTTTCTTATTTTCAAGATACGAAATTTTTTATTCCCTAAATTTTTTTAGTAGGATTTTTTTAAGTTTGTAATTTTAAAAATTTTTAAAATATTATTGTTTAATTCATATTAAATTATTTTTTAAATTTCATTTTATTTTATGATATTTTGCATTTTTCAGAATTTTTTAATTTCCAAGACATAGAGTTTTCTACTCTGTAAATTTTTTAGTAAAAATATTTTCGGGTTTATGATTTTAAAATTCTTCAAATACTATTGTTTAATTCATATAAAGTCAATTTTTTAAATTTTATTTTATTTTTATGATT
This sequence comes from Adansonia madagascariensis, assembly GCA_038381835.1. Classification (NCBI taxonomy): domain Eukaryota; kingdom Viridiplantae; phylum Streptophyta; class Magnoliopsida; order Malvales; family Malvaceae; genus Adansonia; species Adansonia madagascariensis. Next base: position 6,359,794 of record JBBYHL010000006.1, on the reverse strand, counting down.
TTTTGTATTTTTTAAAATTTTTTATTTCTAAGATACAGAGTTTTCTACTCCGTAAATTTTTATGGTAGGATTTTTTAAGTTTATAGTTTTTAAAATTCTTCAATTGTTATTGTTAAATTCATAGCAAATCAGGTTTTGAGAATTCAACTTATTTTATGAGTTTTGCATTTTTTACATGTAAAAATTTTTCCTAGTAAGGTTTTTTCTCGTAAAATTTTACGAGTTAGGAATTTTAATGGTTTTCTTCTTGAACATTAAAATTGGTGTTGTTATTAGATTAAATTAAATTGATCATAAGAAATTTTATAACTTTTAATTTTTACAATTTAATCCTTCTTATTAATTTTTATAGTATAATTTTACATATTACATAAATATCCTACAAAATTCTTCAGAGCTTGATGATGTCAAGGATGATATAATCCACTAAAAGACAAACTTAATTAATATAAATCAAATCAAAATTAAAAAAATAAAATCAAAATAAAAATAAATAAAACAAATATTAAATAAAAGAAAAAAGTTGAAAACTTTAGAAACATGTAGAACCCATCGGCCAAGGCAATTTTTAATGCCTTGGCCTACTCTTCCCTTCTATAAATAGCGGAAGAAAATTTGCATTAAGGGTCTTTTAGGCTTTAAGAAGAAAAAACAAAGAAAAAGCACAAAAATATTTAATTTTTCAAGCTTTTCTAAGATAAATTTCTTGTAAATTTCTTAATTTTTGTTTATTTCTTGTTTGAATCTTCTTTTTAATACGCCAAATGAGTACTTTACTCATTAATTTGGAGTCATGTTGAAAGGCCATGTATGATGGTTATGATTAAAGTTTCAGCTTTTAGTTATTTTAGTAAATTTTTATTCGAAATATTTTTATTTTCTTTGAGAGTATTTGTGTTTATTGATATGTATATTATTATTTTCATGTAAACATGTTTTGTATAATTTTCTTAATTATTTCATGTTGTTTTTTATTGATTTATTCATTAGTTTTTATGTTTTTATGCTTATTCATGTTTAGTAAAAATTCTAACATGTATATGTGTTAATATTTATGAAAATATATGATGAAAAAAATATTTTTGCTAAAAAAATGCTGGTCAAATCATGTAGGAGCTTATTTTATGATGTTTTGTTTTTATTTTGCTTATTTTGTAAATATGGAAATCTTAGGGACTAAATTCCAAAAATTACAAAATTTTTTCTATGGCCATTCAAGCTTGGCCAAACCATATAGACATCTTTAGAAGCATTGTTATGTTTAGTTTAACATATTTGAATGTGTTCCATGCATTTTGTAACATTTTAGGCTATTTTATAATTTTAAAAAGTTTAGGGACTAATTTACAAAATATGAAAAAATTTTGTTTTGTGGCCATAGGTGTTTTGTTGAATCATTCTCATCGTGTGTGGTTTGGTTTTTATGATTTTTCATGATGTGTTCAATGTTTATTTATGATTTTCTATTATGTAGGGACTAAATTGCAAGGTTAGAAAATATTAAAGATAAGTTGGAAAAACTTTGCATTTTAGGATTGATGTGATACTTTTGATATTTTAAAAATACTTCTAACATTCTTATGGTCTTCTGTAAGGGTGTACAAATTATTAAAAGTTTTTTTATTCTTTTATTTTTCTATTAGGGTACAAAATGTAATTTTAGAAAATTTAAGGATTTATTTGCAAAATTACAAAATTTTTGTTCTAAGGCCATATGGATTTGGTTAACTTAATAATATGATTTTGACATAATTTTAGTAATTATTTTTGGTGAATTTTGTTTCCAATTTTAGGTTGATTTTGTATAAAGATCTAATTGCAAAGTTTAGAGAACATTTAGAAAAATTATTGCGATATTTTGACATCCTAAGAACATTTCTAATATTCCTATGATCTTTTGTAGGGGTGTAGAATTTATTAAAACCTTTAGTATGCTTTCAGTTTTTTGTTAAGGTACAAAACATAATTTTGAAAAGTTCAAAGGCCTATCAGCAATTTGTGCATTTTATATCAATCCTGATATCTAAGTTACCCATTGAGGGTATAACTGTCATTTCATGTTATTTTTAAACCGTCTAAGTATCAGGATACTTATAGGTCGAAGGTAAATATTAGGGGTATTTTAGTAATTTTATGTTAGAACCAGGTCTTTCATGATCACCGGGATACTTTTATGTCAAAAGTGTACAGTAGGAGTAGGTTTTGTTTGTTATGATGTCATCTAGCCCTTTAGGCTATCGGCATACTTATAGGTCGAAGGTAAATCATAGGGGTATTTTGGTAATTTATCTTGATTTCAAGTCCTTTATAATCACCGGGATACTTTAGGTTAAAGGTGCATAATAGGGATAGGTTCATCTTTTATAGAGTCATCCAGCCCTCTAAAGTACCGAGATACTTTTATGTTGATGGTACACCTTAAGGGTATTTTAGTAATTTATATTAAAACCAAGTCCTATGTGATCATTGTGATACTTTTACGTCAAAAGTGTATAGTAGGAATAGGTTCATTCGTTTATACAGTTTTAGAATCTTCTAGGGTACTGAGATACTTCTATGTCGAAGGTACTCTTTAGGGACATTTCATTAATTTATTTTAGAGTCAAGTCCTTTAGGGTTATCAAGATATTTAAAAGTCAAAGGTGGACTTTAGGGGACATGTTGGTCAAATCAACCAAACTTGGATCCTTAGAGTCAAGTTGAGTACATTTTTTTTAAACTAGGACTTAAGGAATTTTTTATATTATTATTATTAATAACATTGGAGTTTTGGCAAATTGAGGCAATATCTCCAATGTTAAAATAGTACATGAGATTTCTCATAGCTTATGAGAGAAGTTCTACGAATTATTTTAATAACGAGACATCTTTTTTAAAATAAAAAATGGAGATTTTTTGAATTTCAAAAAAATAGAATCTTTTGGATTCTCTGATTCTCCTGTGGTGTACAAAAGATATTTTGATTTCTTAAAATCTTTCGTATTCAATCGACTTTCCAGTAGGGTATGATAGAGTATGAAAAAAAACCTTTTTGTTCCTTTGGTATTTCGAAAGGGTGTGAAAGATAGTTTGATAATAAAAAATATTAAAAGCTCAATCTTTTTATACGAAATAATACATTTGTTTTACGAAAACTTTGACAAGTGGGAATATAATTAAATATCGAATACTAAAATTAAATAAAAATAAAAATTTATGTTAACACGTGATTAATAAAAAGTCGAGTGACAATTTATCTCGATAATTTGGTCCCCATACATAAAAAAATAAGAAAAATAATATTAATAATGATATTGGCCCAGAAAAAAAAAAACAAATCAAAAACAATGATATATATATATGGAGTACATTTGCCATTTTAAGTCAAGCTGGTCAGGATTCGTATTCGGCCAATGTTGCGACACTGATGCATATATAAAAAGAGTTGTGGAGGATGTTCTTGTACTGGTTAACATATTTTTTTCTTCATTTTTATGTTCTTTAGATGGAGGATGAGACATCCTTCAATCTTACCTCAATTTTAAAGAAGCTAAAACCAAGATTAATGTTCATAATGGCACCCTTACTATGGAATTTGATGTTAAGGTGATTCATTTAAATATACTTGATGCTGTGAGATATTCTAGTGACTTACATTCTATTTTTTAAGTTGATGTCATTAATTCTTCAATGTAACAAGCTTTAAGCTAGCTAGCGAAGACACATAGAAATAGCCATTAGTAAGGATCTTGGGATGGAGAAATCCAAAGGATCAAATTGGCCTTGAATAAGCGTGTAGAAAGGTAGTGGTGTCTGTACACACTTTGCCACCTAGTGATGAAAGGTTAGGTGTTCGTTTATCAATTTGCCAATATATAATGGGAAACTTCTACTTTGTATTATGCAAGCCCCAACCTTGGGATTAAAACCACTATCAAATCATTTAAAATACATGTTCTTAATTAAGAAGGGCATATTGCCGATTATCATAGCTAAAGATTGATAAGTTCATAAATTACACATTTTATACTCTCTCTAGTCTTAGCTTTTTTATGTTTTTATCTTTATTTTGGTTACTTATGTTTGCTTTTCAATTTTAGATTTAATTTTGGAGAATGAATCAAAAATAGGTTAATGAGGATGTTAATGAGCTTGTAATATCACAAGCATAAGATGAAATAATATATTTGAGGAAAAATGTTGAAATTCTTTGGTAAAAACTTGATTCTTGCACTCTAAGCAATAAGTAAATACTTGCTTAAGAAGCAGAAGAATAGGTCAACCAAATCTACTCTGAAAGTGACATAGAGATTTCTTACTCTGAATAAGATTCTCCAATTTACATAGTTTTTTTTGCCACTATAAATAAAGACTTAAACTTAGCATTCAAAGGGAGGCAAGATTAGTATCAAAAAGAGGCTGAGAGCACAATAAGGAGAACTAAAAGGGATAAGAGGAAAACAAAAAGAGAAGACTAAAAGAGGGAAATTACAACCAGCCACTATACTTTAGTTTTTTTCTCTCTTTTTTTTCTTTTTCTTTTGGTCTTGCTTATTTTTCATGCTATTATTAACACATCAAACATGTGCAACTGAGTTTTTTTCTTTGGTCAAGGTTGATTTCAAAGCCCTAGACATGACATTGTAATTGATTCTCAAAATTATTTAAAATTATTCAATAATTGTCTATGTTCATCAGTAAAAATTATTTTTGATTCTCATCTTGATTTGTTTGGATGTATAACTAAATAGACCTTGATAACTATCTATTACTAGATTAGGAATTTTGATTCATAATTGTCCTATTTTCCTATTCATCAACAGCAATTTGTGATTAATGATTATGGTTAAGTTTCTATTGCGATATGGAACATAAGTTAAATAATCTAAATTTGTGTGCTTATTTCTTAGATCAACCTATCTTTTTTAATCTTAAAACTTTTATTAAATTAAATATGGAAAGCTTATTTTAGGTTATTTAATAGTTAGGGATTAGATAAAAAGCTTGTTCTTTTTAACGACAAACAAAGGAGAGGCTGGGATGATAAAGCTTTTTGCTATCTGTAGTTGGCAGTTTTCAAGAGTTAATTAGAGATAATTATTCAGCAACATGCCCTCGCTTTCATAGCAAAAAAGAGCATGCATAACTTAATTAGTTCTATGGTTATTGGTATCTATGGCTGGCAGTTCAAGAGATAATTGGAAATAATTCTGATATTGATTCATAGTTTATGTTTAGAGGTGGTGAATCTTTAACCATACTTTTAATCACTATTGTCACTTGTTATTTTGTTTCTTTAAATCTAAGTTTTAGTTTTAGTTTTAGGTTTTGTTATTTTATTTTAGGTTTTTTAATTTTAAATCATATTCTATTTGCATCTTAATACAATTACCCCCATCATAGTATAGTTTATTTCTTTTATAAAGTTTATTTAATTTTTTTGGTCATATTAGATTGGAGTTTTGCATTAATAATTTATAAATTAAGAACTATCTTTATAGAGACGATCCTTGCTTTCTACTATATACAATAACAACCATAATTTAATGAAAAGATTTAAGAGACATATTGTTTAGTGTATTAAAGATCTCACACCATTGCAAAAAGGGAGACTTATCTGTATGCTTAGAGATCAAAAGACGACAATTGGTTAGATGATTACTCATATCAAAAGAATACACCTGTCCATGTTCCTATATTGAAGTTTTTAGGAAAGATTAAAACCAACAAGAGAATTACAATGTTGACTGAATCCTCCTATAATGGAAGTTATGAAGAAGGAGATATTAAAGTTCATATATGTTGGGGTGATCTATCCAATCTTAGATAGCAAGTGGGTAAACCAAGTGCAAGTGGTTCCTAAGAAGTTTGGCATTATTGTTATGAAAAATGAAAATAGTGAGCTTATTCCTAATCGAGTTCAAATGGGGTGGCGATTTGGCATTGACTATTGCAAACTAAATTCAGCAACTTGCAAAGACCACTTTCTCTGCCTTTTATTGGTCAAATACTTGAAAAGTTAGTCAGTTATTCTTATTATTGTTTTCTTAATAGTTACTTGGTTTATAATTAATTGGTAATTGCTTCAAAGGACTAAGAGACAAAACTTTCACATGCTTATTTGGGACATTTTCCTATGATGCTTGCTGTTCATTTTTTGCAATGCAACTACATTTAATTGATGTGCGATTAACATATTTTTTGATTATGTAGAGAACATCATATAGATATTTATAGATGACTAGTGCCTATGATGATTATTTTGATAAATATTTAGACAATCTTACACTTATGCTTAAAAGATGCACAGAAACTAACCTTATGTTAAACTAGAGAAAAATGTCATTTTATGGTGGATCAAGGTAGAGTTCTAGATCAATCATATCTTTTAGGGGAATAAAAGTTGATATATCTAGGATAGCCTTAACCATTCTCTGCCACCTCTCACAAGTGTATGGGATCTTCATTCTTGTCTTGGTCATACAGATTTCTATTATAGATTTATCAAAGATTTTTTGAAAATAACATTGCTTTTATGCAGGTTTTTATAGAAAGATATGGCCTTCCACTTTGATGATAAATGCAAAGAGGCATTTAGGACATTGAAAGAACTTTTGACTTCAGCACTTGTGATCCAACCCCTGGATTGAAATTTACCCTTTGAGATCATGTGCAATGTAATTGACTATGTTGTAGGAGCTATTTTTGGCAGTGGATTGGCAAAGCACCACACACCATTTATCAAGCATCTTGCATGCACAACTTAACTATTCCACAATTGAAAAAGAGCTTTTAGTAGTTATTTTTGCTTTAAAAAAAATTAATTCTTGTTTGATTAGTACTAAAGTAAATATTTATTCCAATGCAACATCTTTTAGTTACTTTCTCACAAAGAATGATGTGAAATAAATATTAATTCGGTGGATACTTCTCTTGTAAGCCTTTGATTTGAAAATAAAAGATAGGAGAGGCTGTGAATACTTAGTTGTACACCATCTTAGCCACCTAGTTCATTAAAAGGGCATTCAAATGAGCAACTACTTTTAATGGATGTTTCAACCCTTTGGCATGCAGACATTTTTAACTATTTAGCCAGCAAAAAGTTGTCTAAAAATTTGACTAGAGCTCAAAGGGTTAAAATCAAGAGTGATGCTAAGTATTACATATGGGATGATCCATTTCTTTGGAATCATTAATTTGATTAAGTTATAAGAAGATGTGTAATTAAAATGTAATTTCTTTTTTATTTTAACCTTTTTTCATTCTTATGCATTTGGAGAGCATTTTGAATAAAAAAGAATATCACTGAAAGTACTTGATTATGGGTTCTATTGGCCTTTAGTGTTTAAAGACTCATACCTCTTTTGCAAGTCTTGTGATTTTTTTAAAGAATTGGTAGCTTAGGTGCTAGGAATTAAATACCTCAAAATCATATACTTATCGTAGAAATTTTTTATGTATGGGGCATTGATTTCATAGGACCTTTCCTTTATTTTTTTGGTAACCTTTATATTATATTTGCTCTTAATTATGTCTCAAAATAAATGAAAGTAAAAGCTATCAGGACTGATGACTCAAAAGTTTTTGTAGATTTTGTGAAATCTAATATCTTTACAAGGTTTGGAACACCTAAGGCTATGATCAATGATAGAGGTATGCATTTTTGTAATAGGTCTATGGAAGTTATTTTAAGGAAATACAATATCAACCATAATATATCCATTGCATATCATCCATAAACTAGTGGACAAGCTAAAATTATCAAAGCAAGAAATAAAGTCCCTTTTTGAAAAGATGATTAACCTATATTGAAATGATTTGAGTTTACGCCTTGATGCACTTTGGGCTTACCAAATAGTATGCATGATGCGCATTGGTATGCATCTTTATCAGTGGTTATGACAAGCCATGCCATTTTCTTATTGAGTTAGAACATAAGGTATATTAGATGGTAAAGCAATGCAACTTGGAGATGGATGTAATAGGTATTTAAAGGAAACTTCAATTGCAAGAACTTAAGTAAATGAGAAATGATGTTTGTGAGAGCTGTAAGATTTACGGTGAAAAAACTAAGGCTTCCCATGATAAGATGATGCCAAGAAAGCGCTTTGTTGTTGGGCAAAAAGTTTTTTTATTTCACTCACGCCTTAAGTTATTTTTAGGTAAGTAATGTTCTCATTAGGTAGTACCTTTATAGTAACTAATATCTTCCCTCATGGCATAATTGAAATTAGATGTTTAGATATAGAAAACGTGTTTAAAGTAAATGGACATAGGCTGAAGCCATACTATAAGAAATTTACTATACATGATGTCAAGGAAGTACCACTCTACGAGCCAACATATGATGATGAGTGATAGTATAGGTCTATTTCAAGCAGAGGATACTAAACCAAATGGTTATTGGGAGGCAACACAACAGATGCAATAAATAGATTATATACTTCATATTCTCTTCCTTTTTATCTTTAATTATTTTCCTTGGTTTTATCTTCTTATTCTCATGCACTTATTCTTTCATTCCAGGTGACAGTCTTACCTTAAAGAAATGTAAGGATTAAGTATAGGGGAAGATTTAGGATTTTCTTTTTATTCTTTATTGTGTTGCTTTAATTTAGTAGGTTGTTTTGTTTTAAGTCTTTCTTAGGTTTCTGTTTTAAGTCTTTCATGAATTTCATTTGTTTGTTCATGTGTTTTAGCTCCTTTCAATGCAATGATGAGATATGAATTTAGTAGGCCTAAAAGTAAGATATTAGTAAAATGAATTTTCACAAAAATTTAACTTGAATATCATTCATTATAAGCCAATGTTAATATAATATGTTAATTGATAAAAAAAATGTCTACATTTAAAATCGATCGTGTGTGGACATCCTTGTGAGTTTTGAGCCTTTATGATTGATACATTATGCATATCAACCCAATTTTTTTTCTTATTTGTGCTCTTATGATCATATGTTTCTTTAGAACTTGCTTTAAACTGTTTGAGATTATATTGATGCATGTCGTTACATGGATATGATGGGATTCATACCATTAAAACTAAATTGCCTACCTCGAATGCTTTTTATCCACTTGATAGCCCTTTGAGCCTAAATAGGCTTTTTATTCATGAAACACATCTAGTTGACCCTTCAACTTAGAAAAACAATACGTTTCCCTAATTTTAAAGGATTAGTAGAGCATATTATGGGATTTTATGTGTTGCTAGAGTTCATGTGTGCTGATTTTGATGACTGAAAGAATTGATTTTATAGAATTCTTGTTGTTTATGGTTTGTTATTTAGTGGATAAAGAGTAATCTCAAACATGTTTGTATTGATATATCATGCAACTGTTTTCCAAAAATAAAAAAATAAAGAAAAAAATAAAGAGTGCATAGTGCATTAAAGTTCAACTTATGAAGTTTTAGTGGAGTATTTATGGATTAAGAATGACAATATAAGTCAACAAGATTTTATGCTCCAGTTGTTTATATTTAGTGTACTAATTCTTTAGGATTATTTGTGATTTCCTTATCATTTTTTCTTCTTACCTATACCTATATCCCCATTACAACTTTGAATAAAGCCCTTTTAATTTTTGGAGTTGCACATTCTTAATAACATAGAATGGTTGGGCAAACAAGCATATGGTCAAACTATTTTCATGAGATTGATTAAGCGTAAACATTTTACCACTACTATATAGAGTTAGAATCATGAGAGTATCCCTCATGAAAAGTTGAGATTAAGTTTGAATTTACATTATTTTGATTAAGATATGTCATTTTAATGTTGGCTTAACTCAAACCATAAAAATTCAAGTATGATTCTTTGTGAAATTTTTTAAGCCATTGACTAATTTATAAGATTTATGCAATTTTTATCTTTAATTTCTATTGGAAGGATTATTAGTAATTATTTCTAATATATTTTAGATTTTCTTATGTTCTCAATTTTTGTAAGTATCATTCTAGTAAGCCCTAATGGAACTAAACTCATCCACTATGGACACCTAACAGTTTAAAGGCTTATATGGATTAGATTAGATTTTCATTGTTTATTGTTTTGCTCGAGGACTAGCAAAAGCTAAATGTAGGTATTTGATAAGATCATAAATCATAAATTTTATACACTTTCTGTTCATAGTTTTTGTTAAGTTTTCTATCTTTATTTTGGTTAATTATGTTTGTTTTTCAATTTTAGATTTATTTTGGAGAAT
>JBBYHL010000006.1:6306685-6319782 GCA_038381835.1 Adansonia madagascariensis | reverse complement strand
GTCTTTGACCGAGTAGAGCTACGAAGCACAGCAACTTGGTAAAACCTTAAAGCGTACCTGCTCCAAGCGTAAACGTGTGTTGACGTGTCCAAATGCTAGATCTTAATTTGTTGAACTCCTGCCAAGACTTGTCAATCCTCTACGAATGCAAACATGGATATTAAATGCAATTGTTTGCCATTGGCATCTAAAATCCTGCCAGGTGTCTACTCTTGATACACAGTTCGTTTGATTGTGCCCTTTATACCGATATAATTGTTTTAAGTTCGTTTTGTACTTTTGGGTTCCTTAGACGCCCTTACTTAATTATTTGGGGTTTCAATGTTTCATTTCCAAAACAGCCTTTTGGTTATGGCTTTATTTACAGAAGTACCATTGAATCTGAACGCGAAAAGAGCCGAATGATTATCCAGCGCCTGCCCTCTCTCCCTGCCTCTCGATTCGATGGGAATTACGGATATTCTTTTCTTCCAAAGAATGTCAGATTCACACTGCCTATGGCGCCCGCCGTCCATTCTTTGACGAGGGTTTTAGTTTTTCTTTTATTGTTATTTGGGTACAAATAAACAAGTTAATAGGTGGAGCTCTTCACTCTATTTATATGGATCTTATTTTAAACAAAAATTTTATAAATTTAAATCAACTAACAAAAATATTTTTATTTAAATTTTATTATAAAAATAAAAAAATAATTTTTAATATTTTAATGTTTTTAAATATTAAAATGGGTCATTGGATAAATATTAATTGAACTTAAATAAAAGGTTTGAAAAAATTCAAATTATGTGAAATCTATATATGGATTTTCCAACAATATTAATTCCTTAAGCTACCCCATCAAACTCATGGATTTAGTCCAAACTAAATCCAATCTTAAGAAAAAAATGTTAAATCAAATTATTTATGTAAAATACAATTAAAATATTATTATATACTTAAATTTTCATGATAAACATTAAATAAATTAACTAAACATGGTGTGCAATCATAATTTTTAAGGTATCAATTGTGGTAGGAATAACTCAAATTGTCTATAAACATTTCCTACTAAGAGTAGATGTGTTTATGAATTGCATATAATGATATTCAAGCTAACTCTTATCAGTCCATATTTTTAAAAGTCAAGACCTAAGTTAGCCTACTCATAATTTTAATATTATTGTTTAAAAGTACATTTTTACATCAATATATTTGAATAATAATATTGAATTGAATTAGATCAATCTCAAACTTAAAATCTTTTACCCAATATTAAATTTGATAGTTCGTGTATTAATATCATATTTATTTTATTTTTTTGTGTTGTAATCGTATTTAAAATATTATATATTTATTTAAATTTTGATATGTTATTGATTCGGGGGATATATATCTTCACATATTTGCATATTCAAGTTGGGCTCATGTTTGTCAATACTATATAATTTATTGATAGAGTATTTAACTTTTAGTTCCAATGATCAAAGATTAAACTTTGATAATTTTAATTATTAAAAAAATTAAACTTATATTTATTTCCTTTGACATCATATTTACCTATATAATTATATCATATTTAAAATTATTTGTTTACCCGAGAATACATATGAGTCAACTTTTCTTATAGAATACTAACCAATTGGCTTGTTTAGTACCTCATCGGCTTATCATGGTGTTAGGAACTAAGGTAACATGGATAGTGATTATCGCATAATTAAAAAAAAATGATTGCCCTAATTAAGTAAGTGTCATCATTTTACCTTTCCCTGGTCCTGTTGAAATCCATTTTGCTTTATAAATTCTATTATCTTTCAATAAAATAAATGAAAAAAATTATTAATATTCAAAGGGCAATAACAATGATCACATTAAGTTCATTTCCAAGGACCAACAAGTTGAGTAAACTTTCAAATCATTATAATTGCTTGGAATCAATTATCGTAGTTTAAAGTTTAAACGTTTCAATTTTTTCATGTTTGAGTGTTTTTCTTTTTTTTTTTTGTTTCATTATTTCTGTATGTTGAGTTGCAGCAAAACTTGACAACCTTACACCTGGTAATATTTAATATATATATATATATATATATAATATGATTATATGATAAAAATAATACAAATATGATGTGATTATAAAAATATTTTAAAATTTATATAATATGAATTATTAATTTATCAAAGTTTATATAAATATAAAATACTTTAAATACGATTATTATAAAAAAAATTCAAATACAATATGAATACATTGGTAGGTCTAACCTAACTATGAGATTTAATTGAAATAGTATATGTTACCTGCAAGAACAACTTTTGTCTTGTAAATATTGTTTTAATTTAATTCTTTTTAATGGTCAAAAATTTCAACTTTAATTTTATTTTATTTTAAATTTTTTATTAATTAAAATATAATAAAAATATTTCATAAGAACATCGAATCATATTTTTTTCAATACATTTGCAGAAAAAAACCTTCAAATGTCAATAGTAAAAATTAAAAAAAAAGTTTATTACGAAAAAGACAATGAAACTAGTAGAATAAAAAATGGTAAAAGAAGATTAGAAGAAAAAATAGAAGAGAATGTGGTATTATATTTAGCTATTTTATTATATTATAATTATATTTAATTTTTTTTTAAATTTTTATATATATATATAAATTTTAATATATTTATAATTTATGTAATGTACGTGCATGTTTTAATTATGCAATACATAAAGGGCATCTTATTTATTGTCGATGTATACATGCATATGGATGGTGAGGAATAATCATAAAACAATAAAGTAAAAGTAGAATGGTTTTGTTTTGTAGAGTAAACATTTTTTTTAATACTCATTTACTGGTATGGTTGACACAGTTTTTTACTGTAAAAGCTTTATTTTTATTTTTATTTTTATTTTTTTTATAAATGAAGATACGAAAAAAAATCATATATTTTGAGATTTAAATTTTAAATTTATTAAATGTCACTATAGTTACATAAACTAAGTGAGTTAAGCTTCAGATTCTTCAAAAATTATATTCTATCGTAATATTAATATTAACATTAATTTTAATATTAATATTAAACAAATAAAAAAATTTATTTTTATGATTGAAGTTATGGTTTTGCCACTTGATCTAAAAACTTAAATTTTGGTACTTCTAATATTTAAAAACAGACTTTTGGCATAAAATGTCTATTATCATAATATTTCTAAATTTTTATTATTTTATTTGACATTTCGATTCATCAAAACATTTTTTTTTATATTAATACTAGATACCTAAATATTTTAAACCACATTTTTAACATACTTTTAATGCAAACCTCTTGATGTGAACCTTTTTTCAACCCAAACTTTTTTCAACAATAATGCTAAACTAATTCTAAATGAAGGAAAAAGAAAATGCAAAAAAAATAAAATAAAATTTTAGTAAAAAGTTGTAAAATGCTGTAAAATCTCAATAAATTAATAATTTCCAATTAATAAAATCTTGTAATACTGAGTTAGGCCCGTGTATTAAAATAATAACTTCACTAAATGCATAAGATAATAAGTAAAAGTTCATATAATTTCTAAATTAAAAAAATATATAAATTAATAATTCCTAAAAGGTAAAAATAAAATTACATAAAAATTCATATAATATTATTAAAATATGTCAGTTAACAACTTACATCTTCTTATTTAAGCTATTTCCCAAATTATAAATTTAAAGAAGTTTGTTTGTCTTTACATCTAAACCAAACTGAGCATCATTCATAATTCTTTGCAATGCACATACTAGATTCAATATATTCTTTTTGTTAGCTCAAATAAAGATTGAACCAAGAGAAAGTGAATTGATTTTATAAAATTTTTAATAAATATAACAAGAATTTAAATTATAAATAAAAATAAAGAGAGAGAAGAAATAGAAGATCCAACACAATATATATAGATGTTTGGTCCTTCAACTCGACACCTATGTCTTTATCTTCTTGGCATTTTCTTGCTAAGATGATTACCAAATCCACCTAATGAAAATTATTTTTGAGGTTAAAGTATAATCTTACAATCTCTGTCTTTCAAAGTTAATATAGAATCTTCGATCCCTTTAAGAATTATACTCAAATTCTTTAAGTTATTTTCTTATATTCACCCAACCCCTTTGTGATATTAGAAAGAGCTTGCAAACTAAGTTAATCCTCTCGTAGGTAGGTGCTTACAATGTTTAAGCTCAATAAATGAAGATATGCAAGTGAAAAATATGAATACGCATGTGAACAAGAATTGAGAATAAATATGAGTTTGAATGGATTTGAAGTTATCTAGCTTTGCCTCTTGAATTTTTGATGAATCTTTGGTATTTTTTTGTTGCTTCAAGTATTGTGGATTTCGATTTATAGCTTACGTATGAATTATTACCATTTAACATTAAATGCAATTGAAAGGAGCCGTTGGGCACTTGAAAAACGTGACATTTATTTTATTCTTACGGTGAAGTATTGATACATTCACTTAGGGTATCGATATCTTTCTATAAAAGCTTTGAAAAAAAAAAAAAACTGTTACAAGCCAAAGTATCAATATTTTCTATTGGAATTTTTGCATCAATAATGGTATCCATACATGCTTCTTTGTTGTCTAAAAATTGTTTCAAATGCATTTTAAAAGAGTTTAACTTGTCCACAAAATAATTTGAACATAAATATAAATTTGAAAATATATAATTTTGAGAAAACTAGGAGGTCAATCATGTTTATATAATTTTCAAGTATTTTTAAAAAAATGATTTAAGGAAAAATAAATTTAAGCATAAGCTAATTAATCTTAAAGGTCTGTTACATCAAAATCATAACTAATTCAAAGATAGCACTTTTCATGTTGTAACGAGTAGTTTTCCATGTAAATATTAATTATTAGTAAATCTTTTTTTTTTAAATATAATTAATGCATCACTTTTGTAATCAATAAGAATAATAAGTAATAAAAAAATTTTAATTGGTGTTTGTATGCACTTGTTAACAAGACCCTTAATTATTATATTAATAATTTGATTAAAATATAATTTAATGGGATAAGTGAGAATACTTTAACACTAGTGAATGAGTATTCATTAGCGGTAAACCTAATAATATTATATACGATTATATGAATATGATATAAAAATTAATTAAAATATGACACGAATATACAAATATCTCAAAATTTATATAATACGAATTATTAATATATCAAAATTTATATAAATATAAAATATTTAAAATATAATTATAATATAAAAAATACGAACATGATATTGATGTACAAAAATATTTTTTTGTTCTAATGTGGATTAATGATACTAATTGGGGATATGGTTCAAATATAGAGCCCATAAGTGCTGGATCTTTCTTAGTGGGCTACCCGGCCTAACTATTATTTTCAATTTTCAAATGTTAAATCCAATTCAAAATAAATAAATAAATAAAATAAAATATAAACCCTAGCTTTCCCTTCACCGTTTGCCGTTTGGGATCTTTTCTTGCAAAAAATTTAATCCCTTGCATTCCCTGAAGATCATTATGGCGAAGAAAGACAAGGCTAAGTCAGCAAAATTTGAGATCGAAGAGAACGAATCGGGACTGTTAGATTCAAAACCATTGATGGTATTAAGCAGCAGTGACGACGAGGAAGCCAATGAAGACCTAAGCTTGAAGATTGTCGAGAAAGCACTGTTGGTGAAAGCGGCGAGGTTTAATGAAGGAAACGATGATCGAGACGTCGTTTCTGTGGTGGATTTGTCCTCTTCGTCTTCACATGGGGGATCCGATGAGGCTGGTACCAGTGGCGGCGGTGAAGAAGCGGATTTGGATTTGAAAAGTAAGAAGATTGTTAAAAGGAAAACGAAGAAAGAGAAAGTTGAAAAGGTTACAAATTTGCTATTACTGTTTTTTCAGTTATTATTGTTTTGATCGAATGCCTGCTTGAAAACTTAGTTTTAGCTGAAATTGATTTGAAAGAGTGAATGTTTTACTGCATATAGATGATACAAGTAAAGAATCATATTTTTGAACTTTGAATTTAGATTAGAAATTGGGATGGCTTACTATAAATGTTTCAGAATAGACTGTTGGTTGCGTTGCTATGAAATTTTGAATTCCAGCTGGTTCCGCTTAGTACTTTGTTCTAAAGTATGATTTGAAGAATTGTTGGATAAATGTTATTGAATAAACAGTTTTCTGTTTGTCAGGTTAGTAAGTTCTTGACTTTTGTGCTGTTTCTTTCTCTGGGTTCGTTGTGCAAGGCCTTCTTTCCCTAGAAAAATTGACTTTTTATTTTTTATTTTTTTCCTTTTCTTGCAAAATTCCAACAGGACCTGCCTTCATTTTTTTTAAATTTTCCCTTTTTTGATAGAATGTCTGCAATGGATTACAGTTTTTTGGTGATGTCCAAATCAGTGGTGGTTATTCATGTCCAAATCTGCAAAACAAAGACCATCAAGGGGCACCATAGTTGGTGCTCCTATGCACTTTCTGACGCTTAAGTCAGTATCTCATGCATAGGTAGAGATATCAAGTAAAATTAGAGAAGGAAAGAAGAGTAAAGAGGGACCTTAAATTTGGGGAGGCCATCTTGCCTTTATGTGTAGGGTATCAATATTAATATTATTGTAGGGTAATTTATGGGTAAAATTTTTGTGTTTCTGCTGGGAAAATGCAGAAAAAGAATCATATTTTTGTTCAACTTTATAATTCTAATATGCTACTCTGGTATGATGGTATGAAGTAAGATTGGCAAAATTGACTTGGCTTCCAAAATTGTTTGAATTAAGATTGTTAATTATACTTTTATGCTGTGATAGTTTTCATTACTGCTGGTTATGCATTTTTTTTTTGGTGTTGAATGAGTTGTTTTATAAATGTTGCACTGGATTCAATATTTCAGAATCTTGTATGCCAAATTTTTTAAAATTTGCGTTCTCTCATATGGCAAAATTATTTTTTTGTTATTGCAGCAGTTCACCATTACAGAGGATGGAGATAAAGCTGAGATGATAGAGAAGGTTGAGATAGTTGAGGAGGCTTCGATGCCTAAGGCTGCAGAGGCCGTTGAATCTCTTGACCCAAGTACTGTAGACAGTTATGACAATATTGTGCTCCGAAAGCTTCTTGTGAGTTAAAATATTTTCTTTGAACTGTGGTTTAGAAGAAAAATTCCCTTTGATGGCTTGGTTTTTAGCATCTCTTTAATATTTATTCTATCAGCGGGGGCCGAGATACTTTGATCCACCAGATAGTGGTTGGGAAACATGCTATAATTGTGGCGAAGAAGGGCATACGGCAGTGAATTGTAAATCTGCTTCAAAGCGGAAGAAGCCATGCTTTTTTTGTGGGAGTTTGGATCATGGTGCTAGACGGTGCTCAAA
This sequence comes from Adansonia madagascariensis, assembly GCA_038381835.1. Classification (NCBI taxonomy): domain Eukaryota; kingdom Viridiplantae; phylum Streptophyta; class Magnoliopsida; order Malvales; family Malvaceae; genus Adansonia; species Adansonia madagascariensis. Next base: position 6,312,428 of record JBBYHL010000006.1, on the reverse strand, counting down.
GGTCTGAACGAGAATGACTGATATGAAACTTAATGACATACCATGTACCATGCCTTTTAACTTTTAGTTGTTTGAGAGTCAATTTCTGTTTTGAATTGTTCTGTGTCCTTTTCTGGGTTGGAAGTGGGTGGGCCTATTTTTCTTTTTCTTTTTTCATAAGAGGCAAAATGCATCTATCAGAAGTTGCCACAAAATTTTTTCCTGGAAACTGATTGGGCGTACTTGTTTCTTGCCTTTTTAAATGTAGATTCTTGACGCTCTGTTGATATTATGGTGATACTTTTTAGTGGTTAAGTGGATGGGATAGGTCCCTCTTTGCTTTCGGGTAGGCTTTAGCTATTTGAATTTGTTTGTAGATCCAAACAGTGGATGTACCATTTACCTATCACTTGTTTATGATATTCCTCAATTTGTTTCAGTTTCACTTAGAAATTAGAATGTGTTCATACCAGAGATTGTTGATAGCATGTTTAGAAAAATTTTAACTTGGGTCACTATTGTCGGCATGCTTATAATTTTCATTTTTTTTTAGGCACAAGATTGCTTCATATGCAAGAAAAGTGGTCATCGTGCAAAAGATTGTCCAGACAAACACAATAGTGGCGCTAAGCATGGTAAAATTTGTTTAAGATGTGGAGGTTCTGGGCATGACATGTTTTCATGCAGGAATGACTATTCCCATGATGATATCAAGGTTTCTTCATGTTCCCTACTAGTATTCTTAATTACTATATGTCCCATTACCATTGCCTAAATTTTCTGTTAGGATTCCTGTTCTCTAATTGTATTCCTTTTGTTTTTCCTCCAAATCAGGAAATACAGTGCTATATCTGCAAGGGTTTTGGCCATTTATGTTGTGTTAACTTTGTTGATAACAGTGCAAGAGAAGCTTCTTGTTACAGATGTGGCCAAATGGGCCATACTGGTTTGGTGAGTTTTACATGTTATGCTCGTATTTTATTAGAATTAATAGGGTGTATGGGTTCTGGTTGAGGAAGGTTGCATTAGTACCGGATAACTTATTTTCAGCATTTTGATGTTTGATTCTCAATATGCTTGCTGATCTTTTCCTTTTATCTTTTTTTTTTTTAATTAAAAAAAATTTCCAGTTCTTGTTACTGATCTATGTTTGCTTTGTTCAGTTATTCATCATTTCCATTATTGTATTTCTTTTCAACAATTTGGTTACTCTTCATTTGATTCCTTATTGTTTCCTAAAGGTTGAAAATTTTCTTTTTACCTCTCTTCATTACTATTATTCCATTCCTCTTCACAAGCTGACTGGATTGAGTTTACTTCAAAAGTTACCTATTTACTAACATCATTTGCTAACATCACTTATTTTATTCAAAAATCACCATTTCTTCATTTTTTTCATCGACAACATTCATGTTCGAAATAGTTATTCTTTAATTTACATGATCATTTATTTTTGCTTTTTGTAAATGACCATTTGTTATAATTGTTAACTGTACCGTGTAACATTGGAATTTTTTTATGTAGTCATGTGGTAGATCGTGTGGAGAAACCAAGGAAACCACTGATAATGGGTCACCTAGCTTATGCTATAAATGTGGTGAAGGCGGACATTTTGCTCGCGAATGCATCGCTGGTACTGCCTCATCTAGCTTATGCTACAGATGTGGGGAAGGAGGACACTTTGCTCGCGAATGCAGTTCTGCTAAGGTAAATTTTCATACAGAATCAAGTGTCATCCCATTGTTTCTTTATGTTTTTTACCTGCAGAATAATATTTCTGTTTGATACATCACGGACAAAGACTATTTCTTTGCAAAAACAGGTTGGTAAAAGAAATCGTGAACCATCAACTCCAAATGTAAGAACTCGTAGAGAAAATCGAGAGTTCTTGGGATACAAGTCTGCACCTCATGATCATGCGAAGATCCGCAAAAGGAAAAAAACCCATTTCGAAGAAAATGGCTTCAGTACGCCACGAAAAGAAAAGAAAAGAGGTGGTTGGATTACAGAGGATCCTGGAGATTTCTCCAATAGGAAGTCCACAAGGAACCATTGGAATTCTCCCTCAACGCCGTCTAGTGAGGGACGTAAGAAGTCGTCTTTATCTTCGGGTGGCCGTACATTTGGTTCTCCATCTTCTAAACCAAAGAATTATCATAGATTTTCGGCATCAAGGTTCAGCAGTTTTGGCAATGATGAACCCAGGAGGACTTACAATTGGTGGTAGGATATATCTTCGTCCTTGTTTAGCTTATTTAATCGCTTTTGTTTCCTTCTTTTTCTTCTTAGTCTTCTTGATGCTCATGACGCTTCATTTTAGCTGGTCTAAAATATACGTTAGAAGCAAATCCAATATTCATGGATATGAAAGGGAAAGATCATATCTAACTCATTTCGTGTATTTTGTCAAATTATAATTGTATTTAAGATATTTTATATTTATGTAAAATTTGAGATATTTACATATTCATATCGTTTAATTTGTTAATTAGTTTTTTGTATCATATTCGTATGATCATATTTAATGTTGTCGGGTCATTCACATACTCTTGCTCAGTTTTAACCTTTTTTTTTTTCCTCATGTTCCCCTTCGCTATTATCACATTAACTTCTCATTTTTTTGTGCATGTAGCATGTTTTTCCCAATATCTATGTTGTCGGCTGTTAGGATTAAACACGGATATATGTCTGATACGATTTTGTTTATTTATCTAAAAAAAATTAGATATTTGGGGATTCATGAAGTGTCATATTATCATATTTATGTTCTAATATATGTTGATCATAAGTATCAAACAGGTGAGTAACTTAAGTCAATTATAACATTATATTTGAATGGGTAAAATGAACATTATGCGGGTGTATTATCAACGATTATTAAAATGTTAAAACTAAAAAGTTAGGGAAGTTATGCCCTCACTTTGTTGGGGGAGGGTATTTTTATTTTATAAATTTTAAAAAATAATTTTTTTTTTCAAGTTGTTGGGGTAAAAATTGACTTGCAAGTAAATTTGTAGAGCAATTTTTTAAAATAAATCATTCAAAAATAAAAAAAGTAATTAATTAATAAAATAATTTTTTAGACTTTTTTATGTACGTTTCTTAAATCAACTCATTGTCACATGCAATATAATTTTTTTTAAATACATCATTTAAAAATAAAATTAAATATAAAAAATTAAAAATAATTAATAAAATAAACTTATAAGTAAATTGTTTTATGGGTAAGTCGAGTATGAATTCTAAATTGAGTCGTAAATTACTATGCTAATTAACTCTATTAAATATATCATTTAAAAATAAAATAAAAAATTTAAATATTTAAAAATTAAAAATAATTAATAAAATATTTTTATTTTCTATTTTTTCTAAGCAGCTCGAGTTTGACTTTTAAATCGACCTGTAAATTATTGTACGATCAACCTTTTGAATACATAATTTAAAAATAAAATATAAATATAAGATTCATTAATAAAATATTTTATTGTATTTTATTTTTCTTAAGCAAGTTGGTATGAATATTAAATCAATCTATGAGTTTTTCTAAGCACCAATCACTTTAAAATAATAAAAATTTAAAATAAAATCCAAATAAAAGAACTAAAATTTTAAAAAATAAAACTTGTCGCTTGGAGAGCAAAAAAATCCACATCCCATATATATACATATATATATATATATAAGAGTATAGATATAGGTATGAATATGTAGAATTTTTGTTTTAAATAAATTTTGAAAGAAAAATGTGTTGCATATGTCTTAATTTATTAACAAACTAATTCAACATAGCCTTAATTGATGGAAATCAACTGTAGTTAGAATTTATAGTAAGTCTAGGAGTGTTTTATTTTCCATTTTTTTACTATAAATGTGTATTAATAATCCAATAATTTTTACTAGAATATATCGGTGATGAATTTTTTTAATTAAAAAATTTAAAATTAAAAAAATAAAGATATTATTTTTTTAAATGAGTATTTTTAATCAATATTTATTCTTTTAAAATTAAAAAATCTACGTATTTTAATTTTATTTTATTAAATAATTTTAATTTGATTTTATATAATTTCTTTAACATTTCATTAACTCACTCAAAAATTTTATATATAATTAAATTTGACGCATTTAATAAAAAATTATATTTTAAAAATAAATATTATATTGTAAAAAAATAATATTAAATAAACGGATAATTTTTAATAATTGTTAAAAAAAGAGTTCATAGTTTTCGTTTTATAGGATGAAAAGTTAGGTAAATAGTAATTTATTTAATGGTTGAATAGGTTTTTCCTGGATGGGTTTTGGGATAGGCTTTTTAAGGAATAAATAAGCAAATATTAAAAAGTTTTATAAATAAGTAATTAATTATATATATATATATATATATAATATTAAAAGAAAGACGTAATGGTATTTACTGACGGTATATAAACATCCTGACGCAGGAATTGTAGTTCTCACATAAACTGGAACACTTTTAGGCATTTCGCTGATCCCTCCCTCGGTTTCTCCGAAGATTTTCGTGGAAGAACTCTATCAGATCAGTCACCTTTTATCTCCGAAATCAAATTTTCCAGGTGAGTCTCTTATTATTTATTTGAATTAACATTGTTTTACTGTTTTCTTCACGGAAAACATGTCTGCTGTCTAAAGGCAAAAGGTGTTTGATGAAATGTCTATTAGAATTTTTTTTTTTTTTTTTTGAATTTGGTCAGAAATGGCGAAGGGGTTGATATGGGCAACGGCGGAAGACTTAGCGAGAAACCGAGGGAAAGTTATTTCGTTGTACCGGCAAATACTTCGGAGCCTTAACTCTCCGAAACTGGAACTAAATTTAGCAGCGAGGCTGGCGAAGAAAGCAGAGGCACGAGCCATTTTCATGCTGGGTTCTGAAGAGCGTTCCCTTCACAACATTGAAGATCTCATCGATGCTGCTGAGTACTCTCTTTCTCTTTTGAAACAAGGCAAATTCCCCAAACACATCCAATAAAAAACCTTCAAACTAGACCTGGTAATATTAAACATGAATTGCACGAATATCAAATATATTGCATACAGTCTCTTTTCTTCTGTTTTTGTATCTCATAATATCAACGTTGAACCCCAAACTGTTCTTCCTGTACTTTAAATTTGTTGATATTTATTGAACCATTTGGTTCTTCATTTATTTGTTTCATAAATTTTTTGTCTAGTAATTAGGGATGGAAAATGGGCAATTTGGGACGTATTTTTGGGTAGTTGTATATATTGGGTCAATGAAAATTAAAATTATTTCGGGTTTAGACGATTTCAAATTCATATATTTGGATATGATATCATAGTCATCAGAGTTCGTCGCGACAAGTTTAAATAATTTTAAGTTTAAATTATCGAATTTGAAAGTTAAATTAATCAATTTAAATTTGTTTACTTTAGAGTTAATTTTTCTTTTACCGCTTTGAATTGCTTAGGATTAATTCGAGTTTGAGTAATTTCGATTAATATTATATAATGGAATAATTGTCACATTCATATTATATATATATATATATATATGTATGTATATTCTATCATTCATTTTCTAAATTGCGACTAGATCAATTAAATTCTCTTGTTTTTGTTAATTAAGCCTAAAACTAATTAGTTTGTACGAATTAAATAATATAAAATTGATGCCAATAATTTAATAAAAAAAACCAACATATAAATATAAATATTTGCTCCTTCGTCATATGAATGGACGACAATTTTCTTGAATCGTCATGGTTAATAGCTTAAAAGATTA
>JBBYHL010000006.1:6267548-6285849 GCA_038381835.1 Adansonia madagascariensis | reverse complement strand
CGTTAAAACTCGTAGTTATGTAATGAAAAATGTTGTTTGTAACTTAGTTTGAACTCTTAAGTTTGAAACCGACACTTCTGTTAATTGACAGCTTTCGATTTTCACAAAGGAATGACCCATTTTTAGAATTGTTGAGGTCTTTCTAATGGAGTCCGAAGTCAGGCAAGATCCTGTATACACAAAAAGTCAGAAGGACGTCGGAGTTTGTATTTTAGGAGTCCTCTCCGATGATTAAATTAGAAGGGAGCTTTATGTAATGATGTATGTATGTTTTTCTTAGAGTCGGTCTGCTTATCTATGATTGTGCTTGCCCTTTTATAAGATTTGTTTGGGGACATTGTGTCAGGTTGTTTGGTGATGATGTGACCATCGTCGAGCTAGGTGTCGGGCTATGGTGCTTAGTGGTCGGCTCAGTCAGTCGGCCGTCAATCAAGGTGTCAATTCCGCATTTATGTTGCTGTCGGCGAAGTTAAATCGTTGTCAGGTATGACTTGGTGGTCGCCATTCTCGTTATCGCACAAGATCATCCACATAGAACCGTGACCGTTTTGGCGGTCGTCGTACGCGGGGTATAACAAGAATCTATACTTTGAATTAAAAAAGGAAAATCATGTTAATTATCTCCTTTCTCACTTGGCTTCTGCCATTGCTATGCTAGTCAAAAATGGCAACTTTATAAGAATTAATTTGTTCCCACTGTCCGTCTTCTCCCTTCTTTTCATCGCGTCTCGGCTAACGTGGTTCTTCAACAAAAACCCAAGCTAAAAACAAGTATTATAACAAGAATGTCGACGTCGATGCAAATGCGCAAAGGCAGCAAGGCCATCGGCGACGACTTTGACAAAAAAACCGAACGTTGTTATGTCCCTTATGGAGAGAACCTATTTTGGGGTGGCAGACCCCATTGGAGCCCTAGCGCGGTGGTGAAATCGTGGGCTGACGAGGAGGCCTTTTATGATCCGAAGTCAAACTCTCGTGCCAAGGACCAAATGTGCGGACATTAAATCGCCTGGAAAGATTCGGTCATAGTCGGTTGCGCTCGTGTTGAATGCAATAACAATAAAGGCTTGTACGTGATTTGCAACTATGATCCGCCGCCCAATTATCTGCATGGAAGTAAGGAACACTTGTTTTGTAACTTGGCTAATGCTGAGAAGTCGTTATTGAAGAATATAAAGCCACTGCTGCCAAAACCGTTGTTGTCCTAAAGCTCCCAAGTCTTCCCATAATGCCAAAGGCTTTCAATTGGCGACTAAAAACGGTTAGAGTTCAAGGAGAATTAATCATGGCTTAGCTAAATGCAAATTACTGTTAATGACTACCCATAACCCATGCATGGATTTGGTTTTGGTAGTTTAGTTTATATCCTTTTCGCAATAAATACCAATATCTCTATGGACTATGATATCAAAGATAGAAGAAGATAATATAATGACTTGTAGGGTGTAATCAAGTTAAATCGAACTCAAGCAATAAGTAATTTAAGTTTAATATTTGATTCAAAATTTAAGATTTGAAGATTAGTTCGAGCTAGATTGATTTTTACTTTTAAGCTTGAATAGGATTCAAGATAAAAATTAAATTATTCGATTATATTAAACTTGATTACCTAATAAAAATAAAATCATTTTCATATTCGACTTCAATCTTTATTATTTATGCTCGAGTTCAATTTCATATTTAAAATAAAATTTTTAACACTAATAAAAATTTAAAAAAAAAAAAAACTTTTGCTTAACTAACGAACTACTAAAGTTAAGCATTAAATACTTAAATTTACCTCGTCCAATAACTTATGTTGCATGAGAGAGCTAAATTTAAAATATTTTTTAAAATTAAATGTAATTAATTTATAAATATAAATATCTTATTTACGCTTGATATGACAGCAAGTCAGAGATCCCGTCGCTTCCAAGTTCTGCTCAGATTATAATTTCTTTCTGTCTCAGCTATTGACCCGGAAAAAATTTTATTGGGCTAAATTTGGAGTTTAGAATTAGGAGTAAGACCCAAAATCTGCTTTAAAGCCTAAACTAGAGCTCAAGTATAAGACTGAAAAAGACAGGAATGTTCGAGAGAAATTTGTAGTTTTAGATTTCCAAAACGACGCGCAGTAGCCTCCACCAGTTCCCATTCTAGTTGACGCTCTCAGGTCTCAGCCACGGTTGCTCATTCTTCCAATTTCTTGCTACATTTTTACCCAAAATCTCTCCGAAAAGGCGAAAACCTCGAATGCCATCTAAGAAAAAAGGGAAAACAAAAATGAATCTCCTTCGCAATGCCATCAAATCGCACATTTCGGTTCGAACGATCAAGCCAACCATCGCCTTACCTTCATTCCTTCGCCAATCGCCGTCGAAATATTTCTCTACTGAAACCGATCAACCACAGCCGCCACTTCCCGACGCCTCTGTCGATCAATTTCTCGAAACAGCGAGCAAGGGTTAATCTCAAAAACAACTCTTTATTGTTTCTTTTTTTTTTTTTTCCAGCTCTCAAATTAGGCTTCAATGATTTAGGGTTTATCCAAAATCCCATTTTTATTTTTTTTCCGTGAAATGGTTAACACTTTTAAAACTCTTTTTAGAATTTGTTTATGGGAAACTCTCTGGAACGACGAAGTATACAATGAAGAGCGATATAATCAGCTTGCTTGAAGGGTCTAATCTAACAGCTGATGATATTAAAGTCAGCTACAGCCGCAGCCTTTTTCCTGTTGCAATGTAAACTTCTTTATTTATCTATGTACTTTTTTTTTTCGTTGCTTTAATACTTAGAATTTATTCAAGTTCACTTTTTTTTTTTTTTGGGAAATTGGGTTTTCTTTAGATATTTAAAGTACTGAATTTTTCTCTTTTTTTTTTTTCCTTTTTAAATTAAAGCCTGAATTTTCTCTGTTTGCAATTAGGATGTTGCGGTTTCCATCGCCAACTGCATTTAGTAATGCAACAAGGACAATTCGAAGGTTTGATCGGCTGTACCGGTTGGAAAGGGTAAGTTTAATTTGATTGTAAATGAATCTAACAAGGTTTGATTGATAATGTTGGGTTTGATATTTGGTTCTTTTGGATATGTCAGGTTGATGCTTCTGATTGGGACATAGTTCCACCATATAATGGGAAAACTGTAAGTCAGAGGTTCATGAATTTATACTTGTTAGTGTTCGTTTGATTGGATTCTTGACATTTTTTAGAATCTGTGTTTGCTATTATGTTTATTCATTAGCTATACACTTTGTAAATTTCGGTAATTGAGCTTATTCATTAAGATTACAACACGAAACTATTATCGACATGATATTAATATAATTGGGTAGTTATGAATGGATCTTTAAACTCTTTTGAAAAAAAAAATTACGGTGTTATTCGTGGCTAAAATAAGACTTTACGATATTTACAACTAAAGGTGTAGTGGTAGTAGTGACATATAGGATTTATCTTTTCATAACGAAATTTCCATTTACTACATTGGACCTTAAGGTTTATTTTTTTATTTTTACCTGTTTTTCTTTTAAGGATCTAAGTTGTTTAAGATTTTAGCGAGAGCTTCTACCTTAATCATTTAAGAGCCTTTCCTTAAATTTTCCGTCATTGGATATAAACAATGTCCATAAGTTTTCAACTCAAAATGATTTTTATGTCACTTTTAAGACTATTGGCTTATTCATTAAGGCTCTGATCTTATCCGAGTTTGCCAAAATTTTCAGGTGGTACTGCAAGGACTCCCGCGAAATGCGACTTTAGAGGATGTAGAGCGTTTCCTTTCTGGTTGTGACTATGATTCGTCCTCCATCCAGATGGTTACATTTACAAGACCAGGATCAACCAACCTTGTCAGATTAACAACTGTGCAATTCCCCTTGCAAATCCAAGCGATGAATGCATGCATTAGCAAAAACAGAAAAGTCTGTCTCAATAATCAAATCTCAGTACGAGTTCTCTACTAAAAATTCAGTCTTTTTCGCTTTAAGGTTGACCACAATGGTAGGCTTCACCACCCAAATTGAACTATGTGAAATTTTTACCTGTTTGGTAATTATGGACGCGTTTAACTTATTTATATTTTGTATGGAGAAGTATTTGTGGTGTTAAGACTTTTGATAAAGTTGATTACTGAAATCATTTTGGTAGGAAGTAATAAAAGATTGAATTTATCTCGTTTTGGTGGTTCTTTCTGCCTTACTTTCTTGTTTCTTGATGGAGGACTTCTTTTATATGATACACTAGAAAAATACCCATAACAAATATCTCAATAAGAAGGGTCCTCAGCCGCCCAACACTGAAATGAATCTCAGATTATTAGATGCACACAATTCAGAACTAAAAACTGCATATATTTAAACGAACTTTACTTGCAGAAGGCCAGAATCCCAACATCTATAATCATGAAATGGCCTTGTAACAATGACTGGTGGACTTTGAGGATGTTAAAGCTCGCTATGGATCAGATAAACCAGTTCTGTATCAAGTTGAAGGTTTCTTCAAGTTTCTGATTTTATCACCTAGCTGTTGATCACTCTCTTGCCGTGAGCTTCGAGCGAAAGTTTCTCCAATCGTATAGCTCGGATGATATAACTTGATTATAAATGCAGCAAGCCAGTTTACACATACCATCATTTCTATCCCAGACCCATTCGCCATGCAATATGTATCCACTAAGAACCATTCATCAAAGCTCTGTAAACTAAAAAGACAATCATGAGCCTCTGCATCACATTGCGTAGTCCTCTGGCAAAAAACTAAAGACATTAATCTTAAGTAGTGAATAACCAGCAAACCATAATTGAATGATGTTTATAACCACACCTGGTTACGATATAGAATTTAAATTGTCGAACGGTAGGCATCATCGGCCTCTTCCTCGTGCATTTCTGGCACATAACATAACATTCTCATATGGTCTACCAAGCGACTCAAAGCACCAAGAATTTCAGTCACCTTAGCATTTGACTTGTCTTCTGCTCTAAACCTATAAAGTTCATTCTTAACCTCAATCCAGCTGTACCCTGGGTTGGTTTTGAGTCCTTTATCTTTCATCAGTTTACGTACTCTAGCTGCCTGATCCCATCGCTTTGCGCTAGCATATAAACTTGCCAACTGAACATGGGTAGCAGCACACTCAGGTTCTAACAATAGCCTGCTCTCGGCAGCCTCTATACCAATCCAAATGTTCCCATGAAGCCTGCAAGAAGAAAGCAAAGAACCCCATATAACAGCATTGGGACGAATCGGCATCTTTGAAATAAAATCTAGAGCCTCTTCTAATAATCCAGCACGGCCAAGGAGATCAACAACACATGAATAATGATCCAGTGCTGGCTCAACACCATGTACAATCATTGAATCAAAACAATCACAGCCTTGTTCAACAAGGCCAGCATGACGGCAGGAAGAGAGCACTCCAAGAAAAGTAATAGCATCAGGCTTTACATTCTCCTCCTTCATCTTTTCAAAAAGATCGACAGCCTCCATTGCAAGGCCATGTTGAGCATAGCCTGCGATCATTGAATTCCAAGACACAATACCTTTATTGCCAGACATCCTCTCAAATATAAATTTTGCATCTTCAACACTGCCACATTTGCAATACATAGAAATAAGAGCATTACATATATAAATATATGAATCGAAACCCATTTGAATAACTTGACAATGAGCACTTCTCCCTTGCCCCAAGGCTCCACTACCTGTACAAGCTCTCAAAAGACTTGTCAATGTGAAATCATTTGGATTCAAAGTCAAATTCTTCATCATATTATATAGCCCCAAGCACATATCAATCTGCCATCCTTGTGCGAATCCAGCAATGATAGTAGTCCATGAAACTACATTTTTAACAGGCATTTCTTCAAACACTTTATAAGCCTTCTCCAAGTAGCCGCATTTTCCATAGAAAGTAACCAAAGAACTTCCCACATAAACGTTTCTGAGAAACCCAGTTTTTATTGCTAAGCAATGATACTGAATACCACCAGAAAGGTTATGTTTTGAAGAACATGAACTTATAGCATTTGACAGGACAACTGGATTAAATTTCGAATTTTCTTTGTTTATAACAGGAGCCTCTATAATTTCATCGAAGAAAAAAGGGAGATTTTCTGATGGTGAATTTGAATAAGCCAAATCATTGAAACAAGTTTGGGCAGTAAATTGATCAGACTCTGTTTCTAAAAAGTCTTGGATGAGACGAAGATGGTTTTGACGGGGAGTGGAAGGGGTTGGTTTGGAGGATATGATGTCCCTAATTCTCAATGCCTTGCTTAGTTTCTTGCTTGGAGGACTCAGTTTTAGTCTGTAAGAAGAGAAATGGCTAGATTGAGATAGAAAGAAGAGAAGAGGTTTAAAAGTGAAGCAAGTACTCCTTTTGATAACTGATTTAAGGATAAGTATATTCATGGCTGAAAGCAACCCATGAATGTATGCAGTTTTCAACAACTGACGGAGTAAAAAGCTGGGTCGTTGGTTATTTAAGTGGTACTTAACGAGTCGCAGGATTGAAAACAGAATCTTTTATGCCTGTTGGCTGTGTTTCTTTAAATTTTTGTAAATAAAAATAAAAATTTAAGCTTTATGAATCTTACTTCATTATTGAGAAATTATTTTTACTTCATATTAAAGCATTTGATTATGGCATTCCTTAATCTTTGTTGGGGAAAATATCAGTTCAAGGTCATTATCAATGGTGTAAAATGGTGAACTGAAACCAAAATCACAGCCTTGATTGAAGAAATATAAATTGGATTCATAATCCAATAACAGTTTTTAATCAAGAACGCTTTGTTTTGAGATGTTCATCCTGTCAACTTGGCCTACGCAAAATTATAATTCATATTAGAAGCGATCTCTCACTATCAGCAGTACTCCACACTAGAGAATGAAATAATGTATAGCTTCATTGGAGCTGCTACCTAGGGTGCAAAAAGCTGAACAATATGCAATATGGGGCTATGGCTTCATGGGATTTCTCGGTTGCTTTCTCCGCTTCTTTGTCGATAAAGTAGCATCGTACTCAAAGTCACCCTCTTCTCTGTCTCCATGCAAATAAAACCATAACTTCCTCTTCGCATTGAATACCACACATGGGTCTTGCTCATAGTGCAATCGGTCCAAGGCGCCACTGACAACTTGATTAAGTTGTTCTTCAGAGATTTCATCGACAATGTACTGCGAGTCTCTTATGAGAACACAAATATCAGCTCTAGTACCCAAACCGGCTGGCAATCTCGCGGCTGCATCCCTCACAAGTGAGAGAACTGTAATATTAGGTGGCCTATCAGCTTTAAGCATAAAATGTTCTCTGCATTTTAATGAGGGCTTGCCACTGCACCTTCTCAGTGGAGCAACAGTGGATTTTCTACCATCTAATGCAGTGTAAGAAAAGGCCCTCTCTGGAACAAAATACCTAACAGCTTCTTCCTTGCGGAAATAATCCCTTATTTCTTTAGGGCATCTACCGATCGTAGCCACAGTCTTTCGAGGTCTGACTTCTCTTAACCTTTCCTTCAAATCGACAGTCTGATGCATCAGAGCCAATGGTGGTGCAGGAAGGTCTCCAATCTTCTGAAGACCCTCTTGAGCAATTTTCAACCAATATGCAAAGGAATTGACCAATTTCTGAAGGGTCCTGCTTGGAAGTCCCCAAGCTTCCGAAGATACAGCTTCCTTCATATGGTTGTTTGGCTTAATAGCTACCGGACCAATCCAGGACCAACTCTTGTTAAACTTGGAATAGACAGTGAGAGCTTCCCAGGCCTTCGCACCAAGAGGTGCTGTTGTCGAAGAAAATAATGTTAGAGCACCTCTAACCAACTCCAGAAGTGGCTCCCGGGCTTCAAGAACACAAGGATCCCCAGGATTCAATCTGACACGCTCAACAATTTCCGGCATAGTGAGGCAAGGTAAACTCTTTCGCTCTCCTTTTCCTTGTGAATTACTGATTCCCTTCCTCTCATGATACTTGCTAACGCTTTCAGGATTGCTTTTAGGAGGATACTTGCTCAATGCTGAAGGATCTGCTTTCGCATCCGGAGTAATCATCGCTGTGCGAATGGCAGAAAGATAATGTATAATGGAGAACGAGAACCCCATGTGAGCAGTCGGACGTCTTGAACTGAATTGCAGCTTCTTAAATGGTTTCGGCTCTTGAATTGTACAATTCCAAACCTCTGATACAGAAAAGGAAGAATGAGCAGCTGACCCTTCTAAGGAACCAGGGTCAGGTTTCACTTTCTCCAAAGAAGATTTAGGCAGTTCCTTTCTCTTCAAAGATGAAGGCAGTTCACTTTCTTCAAGGACCTTTTCAGCCTTGATGCAATGGTAATCAAGTTCAACTTGCCTACCAATGTACGTTCTTTCTGCTTTCTTTTTTAGCTTCAATAAGCTCGATCCTTTAGACCTGAATTTTTCATGTCTCTTATACAGATCCTGCACAACAACATCACTGTTCATAGATTCCAACCATGGCCAAGTAGAGTCATGGCCAACTTTCCTCCTGTTTTGGTTTCCCTGACTAAGGCAAGCTCCCTTTGATGATGGTGATTGCATCTTATTCTTGAGCAATCCAGAATCATCGTTCGATAATTGCATCAAAATTAAAGCTGCTCCTATGTCTCTCCGGATAGGTTTTCTGCGCTCTGCTATTCCACACCATCGTTATTACTGCTTGAACTCATTCTAGCACAATTAGCTATCCTTGAAATATTACCAAACTGAGCTACATTTTCCTTATAAGCAAGCCCTCGCATCGAACCATCTATTTTGGGGTACTTCCCATTTTGTATTGATAGAGATTGAACTCCCAAGTTTCTTGTTGATGTTATTTTCGACCCAATAATGTCGTTCAATTTAGTTACAGGAACCTGCGTGCCACGTTTGTCAGGGTTCAAGGCCAAACTAAGCATTGCTTGAGAAGAGAAATCCGGCATTTCTCCTTCATTTACAATGTCATCCGTCTCTGTTAAACTCGCAATTCTGATAATTTTATTTGCACTCATCAACATCTAACATGGAGAGATTCAAGATAATCAGTAAAAAAAAAAGGAATAAACCATAACTGAACTCTTCAGCTTTCAAAGAGACAAACAAGACAAAGATACCCTTTTGGCAAAACTAACATGATCTATTACAGTTTCTACGATAATAAAAGATGAAACGAAAAAGTCAGTAAGAAATACATATCAATAAGCGTTTGATCATAACCCAAATATAAAATCTGACACACACAAAAAGAAAAGAAAGGAATAACCTTTATTCAACTCTTTGTTACTACTTCATTGTTAAGCCCAGTACACACATTTCTATTCATGATCAAAGCTTCCAAGCATATAAAAAAATGAAAAACTAATGAAAAAGATAAACTGAGCAGAAGAATCTTAAACAAACAAGTAAAAACTTTTCCCTCCTTGGTTTCGATACTTGGAAAGATGTATATAATTCTCATGAGAAACTACAGAACAATTATCAAGTTAAAGCGGTTGAAAAATAGTTTTTACCTCAATCTATCTTCCCAAGTAACAAAAAGAAATCAGGGTTCTTTCGAAGCAATGGTTTGCGAGCCCTCGGAAAATAGAGTGAGTGAGAGAGAAGGAAGGGAAGGAAGGAAGAAGAGAAGATGAAGAAGCGTGTTTATATGTAATTACGTTTCGACAAGACGAAGACGACGCCCATTGTGAGACAATAGTGTGTCGTTTTGAAAAGCCGAAAAGCTCTGAGTTTAGGGCCTTAGGGGCCCATTTGGCAGTTTGTCTAGTGGGCTGATAGTTGATGATTGATTATGGAAGACATTGTTTTTCCGTTTTTCTGAAGATTTTTTAGGAATATCTTTAAAAATTAAAAATAGAGGAATGATAATAAAAATTCAAATTTAATATATTTTTTAATTTTAATAATTAAAATATTATAATTTTTGTTCAAAGGTAGAGAAAGATATTTTATAAAAAAAAAATTAAACAAATTGTTGAGATTTTAGTTTTATTAGTCAACGAAATTGTATTTTTATACTTATTCCGTCTCTATTCGCCTATTTAAATCAAACACGTTTATGTTAGAAATAAAGCTGCAGTCGGAGATAAATTACGAGTTGTAAATATTAAAATTTAAATCTAAATTTACTCAATATATGCTGGCAAAATATAATTCGGTTAAGCATCCATAATGATTCAAAAAATTGTTTTTCAATGATGAAAACAGAGGAATGATTTGAATTCTCAAACAACAGCCCATGGAAAAAGTTGAGATAGCAGAGCTTGGAAAAAAAAAAAAACATGTTACAGCCATGGAAATGCAGTGGTAAGTGTTTTCTTGTACAAGTTCCATATAACTATGATATATGATACCACAATGTAGTAATTGATAAGATTTTAATTCAAGAAAATGTATAATGGCAAGAACTATGGCATTCTCAGTTTCAAATTCACCTACCTACAGCTTCAAGATCCATTAATTTCTTATTCCAGGTCTAAATCAGAGCTTCTCCATGCGCTTCAATCTTGTTTTCCTATATGTTTGTTTGGCCTTCTGAATTGCAGACCCTGCAGGCACCAGCTGCTGAGGTTTATGAATGGCAGATTTCTGGTTCTTATTGAACAGATTCAACGCCATTGTTTTCAAAAAAAGAACTGTAATGTCTACAGGCAGAAGCACATCTTCCAATTCAAGCCAATCAAGATCCACAGCATCACTATCTTCATATTCCATCCTATACCACCCAGTTTCCTTGTCAAACTGGATCACACTACCATAAAAATATCTTTCCCCGAACAGCCTTCGAACTTTCCTTCCTTCCAACCATTTACCACACCCTTTATCTCTCCGAGACTCACCATCTTCCTCGTTGAAATTAGTCAAAGCAAGAGTACAAAATAAAAACGGATTTTTATTTATGCATTAGTAGTGCATATACTTATATAGCCACAGTAAGGGTCGCTCATGTCAGCTTTAGGAATTATGGAATATTTCCGGTTCGATATCTAAAGACTATTTTAAAAGTCACTCTTATGAGTTCATGAGTCATTTTGTTGATAAATGGTAACATCCAAGTGTTTGATTGGGAATTTGCGGAAGGGTGACAGCCGACCGTGATTACCGCCCAATCTAGTTGTCATGGTCCTAGAGAGCGGATATAAATTTAACATTGGTTGTGTATCAAAAACCGATTAAGTATATATGTGTTTATCATCTTCAACTTATAAGATATCTTTTATGGACAAAACCGTGAGATTCAATTAGTTAAAATGGACAATACTTTGAAGGTTGGTGTGGATTATGACATTTGGTATTAAAACTGATCCTAGAGTTACTATTGATATGCCCTCGTGGATAATAGACCATCTTGGAGTGGGGAATGATCTTGCAAAGAAACCATGAATCCCGTTGTGTATTAGAACTCAAATGGATATATAAATATTCACGCTATCTTGAGATGCCCTTTGTAAATGATATGATTAGGCTTTTGAACCAAAACAAGCAATGCTTTGTAAGTTAGTTTAAACATGTTCACCAATTATTTAGCTTTTACCAAGTTTTCCCTAGTGTTATAATTTAGCTTTCAACATGACAAAACTGTAGAGCTTGAGGATATGGGCCAAGCCTTTGTTTTTTCTTTTCTGCTTGTTTTATTGCTTATCAAAGTTGGAGGAGATAATGAAAAGAAATCGGGTGTCAAAGATGTTTGAACCGGACAATAACTTGATGACAAAATACCTACATTGCCAGCCATTCCATTATAATTCTACTTCGCCAACATCCCCTCTTGGTTCCACACACATTACACATGATTACCCTAACCACCCTATTAAATTAATGCTCAATCAAGTCTACATATATAGATAGAAGTTTGTCTAAATTTTCTTTCACCTTAAAGAGTGTTAAAAAAAAATTCATTTAGTGTAAAAAGTAATTTACTTACATGCATGTAAGATTCTATCATTATATTTGATGATGTCGTCTAAACGATGAAATAGGTAAAATATTTGAGAGCTGTCGGATGAAGATTGTGGGTATGTGTAAAGACAAGAAACGTTAAAAGGGCAATAAAATTATACATCGGGGATGTGCTCCAATATGTAGGTAAAGGTAAGAAACTCATTTTCAATATAATATACATATATATATATATATGCTGAAATTGACTAATAGAAATATTGTGAATTCTAAGAAAAAGGAGCATTTATGATCACACTAATACCTTAAAGGGACTGACCGAGATTTCATAAAATTACAACAACATGTATTAAAGATATTTGTGATCATTCACAAAAAAAAAAAATAAATAAACGGTGAATGTATGTAGAAATATTTCTCTTTCTCGATGTTGATGGAAATGGCAACAACGGTGATTAGTTTAAAAAGAAAATAGTACTTATTAGCGTTGTCGGATTTCCAACAATTTTTACATAAAAAGCCGCAGTGCTCAGAACTATACCGCGCAATGAAGTGAAAGTTTTTTTTTTTTTAACAAAGCACACGATCCCATGAAGATGGAAGAGGAGACAATCATGATGGCTGCAGTCTCCGCTCTTCGCCCTTCTCAACTCTCAGATCTCAACTACACCGTCCTCTCCGTCTGTTTTCATCACCGCCGCCGCCTTTGCTTCCTCCTATCCTCCCCTTGCCTCTTTTCTCTTACCCTCCACCGCCTGCAGTCTCTCTCCCTCCCCCACAAAACCCTTCTTATTGCCTGCCACCTCCTCTCTTCCCTCTACCACCTCACACGTCACTTTCAGCCCCTGCCACAGCTGCTGCTACACCCTTCCACAGCCATGAAGCAACGCGACCTTGACGCGGTGCTCCTTCTCCTCTTTCTTTGTGAAACACACCAAAATAACCCAGAAGTACTCAAGAGACCTCACGCTGAATGGCGCAAGGTCTTGAGTAAAATATTCTCTGATACCATGTTAAAGATCACCAATATTACTGGCGTCTTTGATGGTGCTGCTTTGATTACATATTTTGAAATGGTGAAGAGGTGTCGAAGATTTGTTCAAATAATGGGCTGTGTTGGGAAGGAAGGGAAGTACGTGGCGGCATCACCGGCAGCGGTGGTGGCTCTACCGTCGGTGGAGGTGAAGGGCTGTGTTATTGAGTGCGTGATATGCAAGGAGGAGATGAGAGAAGGGAGAGACGTATGTGAATTGCCATGCAAACACTTGTTTCATTGGATTTGCATATTGCCTTGGCTGAAGAAGAGGAATACGTGCCCCTGCTGCAGGTTTCAGCTCCCCTGTGATGATATATTATGTGAGATCCAACGGCTGTGGGGAGTCCTAGTCAAGGCAAGTGGCAAAAGTCTTGATGAACAATGGACATGACTGAATGATGATGATCGCAGGTCGGAAGAATCGGGATGGCAGGGATGACCTTTCAGTGAATGGATGAGATGAATTGGGTGAAGTTGATCACTTGCTCTTATGATAAGGACACGTGGTTAAGTTTAAGAAATTACACGTTATGCTATAGTATTATCAAAATTCTTCTTCTTTTTTTTTTATTGTTTGCATAGCAGCAATAAACATTGGGTTCTTCTTGGAATTTAGAATAAAAATTACCCATTTGCATAACTGTATGCTTTGCTATACATTGCATTTTTACATCAGGGGAAGTAAGAGAATGATTGAGAGGTGAATGAATGGATATGATTTCCAAGTTACTTTAAAATGTAGCGTTTAGCTTCCATAGTTAATAATATCTCATTTACAATCCAAATTTATAGATATAAAGCTTGAACATGGCGAAATATTCCTGTTTAACTTCATTCTAAATCCATCTTTGGATATCAAAATGTAATTCACTATGGCATAGTAGCATTCTTCTCAAACAAAAATCGATTAAAATAAACTATACTTGCTATCAAGCAATAATGCACTTTGGAAAAGAGCCGAAGCTATGTTTGCTTGGTGAAAAAGAAAGGGTTTATAAACCCAATACATGAATAAAAAATTACTGCAATAATTTCTACCAGAAGTTCTAAAGAAAATGTTAGATTTTGTGAATCCCTCAATCATATTTAACCGGTCTTCCATACAAAAATATCCAATCCAATAACAAATTCCAAAGAAGCTAAGTGCTGTTGACTTGTTATTTACAAGAGAAACAATATATATATATATATATATATATATAAAACATGACTAAACAACAAACTGAGGAAACATTAACAGCCTTCGTTCGCAGCATATAATAATTACCTTGTAGATCAACCAATTCACCCGGTGAGACCAAAGGGAAACCCAGCAATCACCTTAAAGTGAGGTAGTGTTCACTTATCTCAAATACAAACCAGAAATATCGGAAATTCTGAAGTAAAAAGCTCAGAAAAAAGTTTTAGCATTTTGATCACATAATCTCATGACTGATTAGAAATGTTCTCCGTATTCAATCTTCAGATTATAGAAAAATTCCCCAATTTTCAATGTTCCTCTCATGATCAAATGCCGAACAGCAGTAGTACATATTGACAACAGCATTACACTTATAACTTCCTATAGAATGATATCTAAGTAATTCAGTTGAATTAATGCCGTTTAAGCCACGTGTATCATGGCACGTAGTGCAGATATGCATACAGACATGCAAACATATGCACACAAACCTGCAAACGAACACATGAATAAACATGCATGCTCATGCACATATCCACCAAGTGATTTTATTTAATAAAAGGAAAAATGTCAAATCTATTTAAAAGGAACAAAAGTAACATGATGACAGTCAGATGAAATGAAAAAAAAAAAATCTAAACATAAGCCTCCTTAAAAACTCAAACACTACAGCCGTTCTAATCATAATGTAAATACAGAAAACAAAATTACCAAATATCCATGTTTGCTCATATCAAAAGCATTTAGGTTTATTGTTTGTCCTACAGCCAAAGCCCACACCCAAAAAAAGACCTATAGACCCTATCCTAACACATAAAAACCAGAATAACATAGAATTTCCTCCTGGTGTTAGCTATTTAGAAAAAGAAAGAAAGCCCCAAGAATTCCTATTAAGTATGAATCACTTACTACCTTAAGTCTTGAACCCATAGAAATAGATATCAGACTCAATATGAATACTACTGCTGTCTCGCACTTGCTCATACCATGCATTATGCAACTTGAAAGAGTAGAAGATGCTGCCCATATATTACTATATCAATCATTTTTTTTAAGAGGAAATTACTAACCATTCCATACTTTCTCAATCATATTATCAAAAGGGAGAAGTTGAAAATTTCTAGTCCTTATCCCAGAATTTTCAATGCTCTATGTAGGATTTGAGATAGGTTAACACTACAGGTGATAGTTGATTCCTCTATAGGCCTCACCAAGTGAACAGAAACAATAGTCGTCCTGAAATGAGAAAAGAACACCATCCAAACTGCCAAAGAAGCCTCCTCACTGCTATAGAAATTTATCTGAGGATGAAGGACTGCATCTAAGAATTCTAAGGTTGGAAAGAAAACATAGTAAAGAAGCTGCTGAGGGAATCACAAGCTGTTGGGACACTAGACCTGACAAGGAAAAGAAAAGGAAATGCAAAATATAAGTAATTAAAATATAAGTAATTGAATGGACCTATTTAAACAACTATATTCGGGTACATGGCTGTGTATATATATAGAATATCAAAGCAATCTATATCTCCAAACACACCTTCTAACTATGTAGGCAATTTCTATTTAAGGCCCTCCACCAGCCTTTCCAGTAATAGGAGCCTTCTGACAAAAAAAATATACATATCAGTATCTTAGACAGCACCTTTAAAAGACTTGATTTTCTCCTATCTGAGAAATCAGCCAGAAACAACTAATTAATGCCTTACAGGTTCAATATTTCCCTTGCCATTTGCCTCTTGTAAAGAACTTGATGGAGGATTAGAAAACCTGGAAAGACCAGATAACGTCAAAGTTCAATAAGATTTTTAAGGGGGCATTTATATACCTTTAACAATGACGGAAACAGCTTGTCAGCAGGGGAACATACCTGATTGCCCTTGCTTTTCTTTTTTCCTCTTCCACTGAATCTGTTTTGGAATCCGATGCGAATCTGGCAAGACGTGCTTTCTTTTTTGCCTCCTCATCAGCAGCCGTAGAGGGTATAGAAAGCCCAAACCTGAGAAACCGCAATATATAATATAACAAACTGACTAAATGCAACTGCAAGCCATATATTCACTGGGTAAAGATGGTAAAGGGAAAACCTCTCCGCTCTGGCTTTCCTCTTTAGGTCCTCCGATTGCTTAGAAGCTTCTGATCCATTTGAGCCAGGTGCAGAGCCAAACCTGCAAGATGGTTGGTCCACACTAGACAAGTTAGAAACAGAAGGAAAAGTCAAAGAATCGAGTTCAACATCCATAACTACAGCTTTACTATCAACAAAAACCCTTCCAGCACAACATTTTAACGAGCAATAGTATTTCTCTCTAATCATACAAAACCAAGATAAGATTCGCCATATCTAGCCCCAACATGCAAGCATGCTTAGTAACTAGGCAAGACTATGATGGGTTAGACTCATATCTAGAGAATCGACGGATAAATTGATTACATGGTGAGCTGTTCAGAGAAATATAGAACGAGAAAATAAACTTGAGAAACGAATTCAAATCTATGCTTCTGAGCACATGAAGAATCAAACATGGAATTAAAGAAAATTATTGGAAGAGACATTTTTCAGAAATAAATCAAAATAAAATAAACCATTTCTTCCCTTCTCTTTAGAAATTCTCATTGACTAGGTATAAACCAAAAAGGAAAACCCTACATACATACCGATTAAACCCAAAATTTACGCAAAGAAATAGGGAAAATAAAAGTAGTTACCTCTCAGCCCTAGAATTACGCTTCTCTTGCTCAGACAACTGAACAGGTACGCCGAACCGCTCAGCTCGGCGAATCTTCTTCTGAATATCGTTAACGGGACCAGTGCCACCCACTGCTACCGAGCCCACAGTAGTCCCGGAAGGCTTCGGACCCGCGCTCTCCTTTAGAGATACTTCAGAAGCAGGAGTATCAGTGCTAGGAGGATCTAACTTATCCGTGGAAGGGGTGGAAGGATCTACCACCTTCTTAGGGTTTGGCTCTGCCGATGAATTGGCAAAGGATGCTGGAGTGGTGTTGATGCCTGCGGTGACGACGGGTTTATCAGTGGTGGTTGCCATCGGAATGGTAGGAACGGTAGTAGGCAGGGTTGCGTGACGAATACGAGCCGAGGCCTAAGATATTGAGGCGGTGAGAAGCACCCTTTTGTTTCCCTCCTGGTTAAGGAAAGTAAAGGAATAATAAAGGCGTGAAGGTGTTTTTTTTTTTTTTTTTCTTTTCTTTTATTCCAAAACTTCCCCCAAAGTAAAAACCTGAGCCCAAGTGCGGGGGGCCTGCTTCTGATTGTTCCTTTCCCTACATGATCGTCCGTAAATAAAATATTTATATTCACAAATTATTTTAATTTTATTTAAAAAATTTAAATTTTAATTAATTATTGTTAAATTTTAATTAATATAAATTTTAGTAAATTAAATTTAAATATTTAAGTATTTGACTCAAAATAATTTATAAATTTAATTGAATTTTTTTATTTTTTAAATTTTATTAAAATATTTTAATTTAAACTCAAATTTGAGTATAAAAAATCAAATTTAAAGTTAAGTACGTAAATCAAATTTATTTTTTTATTAAGTAAACAAACCTAATTGAGTGAATTTAAATCATTCAATTTTTATCTTAAATTAAATCTAACCTTTAAAAATAAAATTTAATCGAACTCTGGTTAAACTTTAAACTTCGAATTTCAAACAGGGCTTTAAGCAGACAATTTTTCTTTTTTTTAACCCAAATAAAATAGAAAGTATATAATTTATGTAGTTTTTCTTTTAATATTAAATTAAAAAAAATTACGTTTGGGCTTTTACGATCATTTTTTTTTCCTTTTTTGTTATTTTAAATATATTTTATACTTACACAAATTACGAATATGATTCAAATTTCTTGTAAATAGGAAGCAGAGAATCTATTTACCAACAGCAAACACAATATTTTATAAAATTGTGCTTTTGTTTTTAAAGAAATAAGCCAAATTAGACTAATAAAATGATATGAATACGATACAAAAAATTAATAAAAAATAAAAAAGTATATAAATGCACGAATATTTTAAAATTTATATAATATGAATTATTAAATATCAAATTTTATATAAATATGAAATATCTTGAATGTGATAATAATACAACAAGTGCACGAACACCATACGAGTTTCCGAGCAAAGCTAGATAGAAAAAGGAACGTTAATGCAGGCAGTGAGCACGTAGCCTACAACTCCTAG
>JBBYHL010000006.1:6257068-6267448 GCA_038381835.1 Adansonia madagascariensis | reverse complement strand
TCTCAGGCTCAATCCCATATTTGGGTTTGATGGCTGAGTATTTTATCATGGCAATAACTGACAGATCTCTGGAAAAGCGCAGTCTTGAAGATGATGATCCTTAGCTACAGACATGGATTGGCAGTTATTCAACAATTATCAACTCCGTTGAACCTCGGGCTTTGTTTATCAGTTAAGAGAGAACCAAAGCCCAAAAGCAGGAAGATGGAAGTTTTCTTGCAGTTGTATTAACAAATAGAAAAGAAACACGACAACCAGATCAGGTAAGTAGACACTAATAGGGAAAGGGGAGACTGCTTACAATGAATATATGGATTGAATCTGAACATCTGCAGGGAACAACTTGCATTCCTCGGAGAAAATTAGAGCTTGTTTCTCTGCAATAGTATCTATTATTTGTAACCTGTTCATCAACACTGCAAAAGAATGTATAGCAAATCTATGAGCAATAAATCATGATACAAGACAGAACATTGAAACTAATGATTGAAACAATACAAGTTATATAAACACAAAGAAATGAACATTTCTTTTTAAAAATTATTGCAATTCGAATTTCGAACCAAATATGAAGTTACGAACTCCATATCATCTGTAGCTCCATTCTGGATTATCTGGACAGATGCTTGCTTCTACCAGATCGACAATAAGACAAAGCATTTCCTTTCGATCTTCATAGCTTCTTTGTCCCTTGAAAACACCGTGTTATTGCTTTTACTAAAACTTGGAAATATAAATCTTCAAATGTTCTATACAACCAGTAATATACTACAAGTCACATTGGACTCATCCAATCACAGACATCTCCAAACAAACTATGTCCAACCAACCTCACATTTTTAAGACACAATATGCTATAAAAAGAAAAACCCAAGACTAAAAAGAGCCACAGATTTCAAATGTCAACTGTCCAAAACATAACTTTTCATTTCTCTCCCTAAAATAATTTTCATTAGTAATTTTTATTTTTTTCTTTTGGTCTCTCTTCACCAAAGACGATGCAAATGCCAAATTATACTGTGCCACTTAATACTAGGCCAGAATCCACCACTTGTACCAGAAAAAAAAAATTGCTACTACTACTTTCACTCGAGTTTCATTCAGTTGTTACTTCTACTACTTTTACTTCCAGAAGCCAAAGAACAAAAAAAATATTCACATCAAAGATTTAAATTGTAGTCGCTAATGCATTTTCCATCGCATAGCGTTTATCGCGATGGCGGACGTAATAAATGTTACCGCAGTCAATGTTATTAAAAAAAAAAAGCCTTAAGAAATTAAATATTTTTAATATAAAAATTAAATCTCCAATACTAGAGAATAACGAAACGCGTGATTGTTTTTTTCACGAAAAATTATTATAATTGAACATGCATTGCATTCTGTTTTTAGCAACTTTCAAAGAAGTAAAAGTAACTATCAAACAGAGCACCCAAAAATAGTAACTTAGAATCCGAGTTAGCTGACTTGGATTGCTTCAGTATCAATTTTAGTAGTAATCCCCAAAAACTTTGCAATTTCAGCCATATCTGCAAATTTTAACAAATTTCCTCAAAACCAAACAAAAAAATCAACAAACCCAAATCCCCCTCCCCCCAAAAAAAATAAACAAAGAAAAAAAATAGTTTTGAAATTGAAACTACCGAAAAAAGAGCCATTCAAGAAGAGCGTAACGTTCCATGCTGGCGGAGAGACTGAGCTGGAGCATCGGCTCTCAGGTAATTTAACATCGATAATTTTCTTTGAATTCCCTCCACTTGTTTCGCTGCCATTTTCCTAAGCTGAGAAATTTGAGTCGGGGCTTCAAACTTCAAAACTTTGAAGGATCTACCGTGGTAAGAATTTGAAAATTTGAAAAAGGAAAGTTTAAATTGGATCCGTTTGGCAACTTGGTCTTTATGGTCGGGTCAAGATCGATCTCAAATGGGATCCATGAGCAAACTTGAAAATTGGGCCTTTTCCGGGTTCAAGGTTTGAAAAGCTAGCCCAAACTTAATTATTTTTTTAAAGAAATTTTAAATAAAGTAATTAAAATATTTAATGTTAATATTCGCAAGATATATATAAGATTTATGAATGAAATTGTATCACAAACCAATCAAATAAAATTAATTATATATACATTTTCTATTAGAGAAAGAATAACT
Organism: Adansonia madagascariensis; assembly: GCA_038381835.1. Taxonomy (NCBI): domain Eukaryota; kingdom Viridiplantae; phylum Streptophyta; class Magnoliopsida; order Malvales; family Malvaceae; genus Adansonia; species Adansonia madagascariensis. Next base: position 6,265,301 of record JBBYHL010000006.1, on the reverse strand, counting down.
AATCATTCAAAAAAATTTACCCTTGAAAAAAAAATCTATATTTAAGACTAAATCTTTTTTAAAATAGGTTTAATTTTTTTTATCCAAATATGTCTTTCCGATTTAATAAAAAACCTTTGGATTTAGAGATATAATTTGATTCATGAATGAATCTAATCCGAGCATTATGCCTCATCTAGACTTGTCCACAAATGAAGTTTTGAACATATCTTTTATTAATTTAAGTTGGATCAACCTAAACTGATATTTAATAATTAAAAATAATTTTTATATAAATTTAATTATAAAATATTAAAATATTAATATAAAAATATTTTTTATAATTATAAATAATAAATATTAATAATATAAACTAACTGAATTAAAAAATAAATTTTAAAAAAATTAAAAAAATTTTTGAACCGTATCCTAAGTTAATCTATAAACATTTCCGGTCTATTCACGTGCCATACTAAATAGGATGCTTGTATTAGATATTGTGCTTGCGAGCAAGTGGAAGTGAATCACTTCTCTAACTTCCAATGGGACCAATCCAAGTTTTGCAAGCGCAGACAACATGGAGCCAGATTATACTTCCTTTTATATAATCTTTCAATATGAATCCAGGACCAGGAATTTAATATTTTTTATTAGGCATTGTTTTGCTTGCAAATAGTAGTGATATATTTGATATTTCCTCGTATCTTGCTGATTCTTTCTTTTTTTTTTTTTTAATTTCATGAACCCAAAAGCCAATGCAAACGTTCAAAAATTTGTAACCCTAAAACAGTAGATTAAGAGTTAAAAAGGGCCCTTTTAGATCCAAACCAAAAAGCACTGAAATATCTCTCTCTCTTCCCTTCAATTTTTATGTTTTTTTCACTTGTTGCAGAGAATTCCTTGATTTATTTGTCTCCTGCAATAAGAAATGTTTACTTTGAATCTCATAGCGTCCTCTCCTGTCACTTTCTCCAAAGCCATTCATCAATGCTATCCCATAAAAAGAATCCAAGACCCAAAAAACTCTACTCAATCTCCTGCCTTTCTCATCAAATCCACCCCTCACGCCACCAAAGTTTTCAACTTCAGCAAAATCCATGGCTGCCCTTTTGGCAAGATCCAAGCTTTAAGCACCAAAGCGACTCATTTCGGCGATATCCTTGAAAACCCATCTAGGAAATCAGGATCCCATGTTCCCAAAGCGGCTGCATCATCTGAATCTAATCCAGAAGGACAAGCTGAAGCTGCTGAAGTAGCGGCGAAGTCAAAGGCCAAAACTTTGCGGCTTGCACTTGTGTTCGGTTTTTGGTACTTTCAAAACATTGTCTTTAACATTTACAACAAAAAAGCTTTGAATGTCTTTCCATTCCCTTGGCTTCTTGCTTCTTTTCAACTCTTTGCTGGTTCCGTTTGGATGTTGGTTCTCTGGTCTTTAAAGTTGCAACCTTGTCCCAAAATCACAAAGCCTTTTATTATTGCACTTCTTGGACCTGCATTGTTTCACACGATAGGCCATATTTCTGCTTGTGTTTCATTTTCCAAGGTTGCTGTTTCCTTCACTCATGTCATTAAATCATCAGAGCCTGTGTTTTCTGTTGTTTTCTCTTCATTTCTTGGTGATACATACCCTTTGAAAGTCTGGCTTTCCATTGTTCCCATTGTCCTGGGATGTTCCCTAGCTGCCATAACCGAGGTTTCATTCAATTTTGAAGGCTTATGGGGTGCTTTGATTAGCAATGTTGGATTTGTGTTAAGGAACATTTATTCCAAGAGAAGTTTGCAGAACTTTAAGGAAGTGAATGGGTTGAATCTGTATGGTTGGATCAGTATAATCTCTCTATGTTATCTGTTCCCAGTGGCTATTCTTGTTGAAGGGTCCCAATGGGTTCAAGGATATCACAAAGCAATCGAAACAGTTGGCAAAGCATCCACTTTTTACATATGGGTCTTGATTTCAGGCATATTTTACCATCTTTACAACCAATCATCTTATCAGGCACTTGATGAAATTAGCCCTTTGACATTTTCAGTTGGGAACACGATGAAGAGGGTTGTGGTTATAGTTTCAACTGTTTTGGTGTTCAGGAATCCAGTTCGGCCCTTGAATGCACTTGGATCTGGGATTGCCATTCTTGGAACTTTCTTGTATTCTCAAGCAACAGCTAAGAAGAAGAGTATTGCAGGTGAAAAGAAGAGCTAAGGATTCAGTAATCTCTTCAAAGTTTTTAATCTTTTGTTTTTTGATTTCGATCAGATGATATTTATTAAATGTTAATAAATGACCTATATTTTGCTTCCTAGATCGGCATTCTTCCATTGTTAGATACTTGCTTTGTGTTTGCTGTGCTTGGGTTTGGAAGATCTGCTTGGCTTCTTGAAGTTGACTTAAAGTGACATGATCTTATATGCACTTATGTTGCTTGAATTCTTTATTTTTCTTGTAAGTAATCGTGTTTAGCACTCCTCTGACACATATTTAGATATGGGTACGAAGATATGACTCTTCAAAAACTCTTCAAAAACTCTTCAAATATATAAAAAAGTTCAGAAAAACTAAACATATCCATATAGGACACATATCCATATCCGACACTCTCACCCCGTGTCCAAATATCATAGCCTGAGCCTCTACCTCAATTTACTACTGCTTTGTCAGCTCAAAAACGGAATGCATTTTTGCAAATCTTATATCTTGAGTGTGTAAAAGTTAGAAATTTACAGTTTTGTTATTCTGCAATTGTTATTTAATTGATATCTGATGAACTTAAAGAAACCCGAAACTTTTTTAGGAATTTTTCTTGCCGAAGATCTCATAACAATTTGCATTATGCTTTTAACAAATGCATACTGCGAAGTGCGAACTTGAACTAATGCTGGCCTTTATTTAAATTTGCACACTGCAAACTGGTATCCTGGTTTAATTTCCAGGAAATCCTGCATTTGTTATTGCCATTACTAACTAGCTCTAACCTATGTTACCCAAACTTTTCATTTTAACTAAAATACTCATATTTAATACCTGTGTTTGACATTTATTCTAACATGAGTATGGGTTATGATTCTTCAAGTACATAATTTAAAAAAAAAAATTCAAGTATACTTGTGTTTAGACACGTATCCAAGTTTGGTAACTTAGGCTCATTTATCATTTGAGACTGCACATTTCTTGATGACTGCACCATTACCTTTCTTCGTAAAATTTATATGTTTTTTTTCTCGTTCCTTGTGTTGATATCTAGTAGCCTTCCCTTGTAGCTTCCACGAACTCACCAGCTCCATCACCCCGAATCAATCTCCCTTTTATCACTTATTCATTCTGAGAATGCCTTCTAAAGAGTAGTTTTGGGTTATGTCACTTAGATTCGAGGTGAATATCTGATATAGGTATGTGTCTGATATGAGCATACTCAATTTTTTCTTAAATTTTTCATATAACTAGAGGATCACACTCCTAACCCATATGCAAATATATGTCAGATATGGACACTTAAAAGAAAATAAAGAGTCCAGGCAACATAGTTATTGGGGCATAAAACTCCAGATATTTAGCATAAAGAAATAGTTAACAGAGGATAAGCAGTATCTAGCAGCTGCCAAGATAACCTTGCAAGAGACTCAAAGTCTATTATTGTTGGTAACTTTCTCCCTCAATCTCAAGTTTGCCATATTTTAGTGTTTGTCATAAAATATCCTTATCAACCAATTTGTATCCTATAATCAAATCATATGATAATGCCTTACTTAGAAGGAAATGCTAACATTCGAAGCTTGGATGGTTGGTTTTAATCAATGCCCTAGTATCCTGCTGAAAGCAAGGTCCTCATCATTCTAATGTGGTTGTTGCACCAAATCAGTCAGCAATGCAAACAAATGTGACCAATAAATAGCTTAGCTCAGATTTTGCAAGTTGGGATCTTCCGACTATCAGATGGTTGGAAGTTGTTTGCAAGTTATATTATTCGGATTCGGGTACCCATCTAAATGGGTACACTCAATTCTTCTTAAATTTTTTTATATATTTGATCATATCTTATACTATGTTTAATTACAAGTTAGAAATAGATTTCATATACATAACTTTGAGAAAAATGAAGAATTTGGATAACAAAAGTTGCTTGCAGCCATTGAATAGCTAAAAAATTTACTTGATATATGTATGCTCTAATTCATGTAAATAATTTGATGTGTTTTGGTTAACTTTAAAATTTGGCAAATGAAGATTCGAACTCTACTTTTTAATTAGAGTGAACATGAACCAACCATTGAGTAAAATGCTCGAGTGCTAATTTGGTGTGTTCTTGTCTTTACAATTTAGGGCTAGGCAAATTGTGGTATAAAATAAAAAAAAAAATGTGGCTTTTACTTTTCGCGTACTAAGTACTTGCTTGATGGCTTGAGAGATGAGAGTGATTTGTTTTCTAAAGAACTTTGAAGGCATTTGGTATAATAGAAAGCTAATGATTTGTTGAAATACTTTAAATTTTACTGAGGATAAAAAGGAAAATGCAGCAAACAAATGAATTAAAGTCATCAAAAGAAATTTTCAAACGAGTAAAAGCTCACTAGGAGTTTTTGTATTATAATAAAAGGAGTATTTTAGTTGTTATATTATTAAATTCGATATTTTAATTCATGTATTTTTGAAATTGGAGCAAATAAAAAAAAATAATTAATTTTGTTAAAAAAATCCCTAAACCCAAATCTATTTTGTATAAAATTAAAATTTTATATCACACAATGTTAACATTTTATCAGTATTTAAATAGCTTTTTTTAACATCATTAATTTTTTTTCTTTATTTGCTATAATTTCAAAAGTACAGAGATTAAAATATTAAATTTAATAGTATAAGTATTAAAATACTTTATTCACTATAGTACAGAAGACCTTTAACTTTTGTCGAGTAATTCGCACTAGCAAATTCTGTTTAAAAAAAAACAGAACAAAACGTATGAATCAATTAAATTTAAAAGAAAGAGGAATACAAATATAATCAACCTCAAGAAAATCTATTTATAAATAACATAAAAATAAAAAAATAAATATTATAAATAAACTAACTAAAATTCAAAAAATAAAATAAAATCAAACATGCAAAGGCAAATAATTGAAGAAAAATAAACCAGAAAACAATCAAATTTGTAAAAACAAAGTTAAAACGAAACCGGAATTTAGGCAAAAAAAAAAAAAAAAGAACATCAAGAGATGCAAACATAATGCAAACTAAATTACTAAATAAAAGTAAACAAATAACAATGAAATTGTTAGAACACCAAAACTTGGGTTTTTACTTTAGTTAATTAATACTATTCAGTTTACTTGACACCAAGCCAATGCAGACTCCCAACTCAACAGCCTAATTGAAAACCACATATTTCCTCTACAATTGGTAACTGATGGGTCATGCCACCATGCTGCTATTTCCTCTACTATTGTATATTCATTGATTCTTTTTCAACAAATCCATAATACCCTTCAATTCAAAGAGGTAGCCAACAACCATGTTGAGAAAATGATAATTAGGTAATGACTTTAAAAAAAAAAAAATACTCAAGTAATTTATAATTTCTATACTTGATTCAAGGAGTTTGCAAGCTTAATCAATTTTTTATTCTTTTGATATTTTATCTAGATTCGGATAATATATGTACGATACATGAATTAAAGATATAAGATGAATCAAAATTAATTAAGTTTTCGATTTTCTTTTCCTTTAAGTGAAGCTTTTAATTTGACAATGAAACTTCATGTTATATAGTTAGGTTTTTTTGGGATTCCATTGCACTTTTGGTGCGTTGGACTGCAAAAAAATAAATTCGGTTTCACGACTAATCTCACAGCTATAATTATTTTTAATTTTACTTAAACTAATATCATTGTCATCAAAATGGAAGATTTACAAGTTTATAGAGATTGAACCGAAATAATGGGTAAGAAGGCTATTAAATTTTTGTTAATTTATTTATTTGATTATCGTTAGTGAAGATTCAAATTTCATAAAGTGAGATTATCATGGTGACAAATGGATATTAAAAATTTTTAAAAAAATAAAATGTGTAATAAATTCTTAACCTCACTTATTAAATTAAAAAAATTTTACTGATAATATATCAAATATGAACTTTTAAATAATAGGGTGTGTGTTTGATAAACTATAAATGTATAAGTGTATACACTATATCAGCGATTAATATTATGATGTTTCACTACTAAATAAAATAAAAATCTTTAAAAATCTTTAAAAATAAATATACTAATTTAATTTTAACAAGTAACATAATATAATTTACTATCAGTATATAAATCTATACATCTTAAATAATATTCTAATTAAATTCAAATTTAAAATACCATCCAAAGTTTGGGTTGAGCAAGTTACTTAACAATTAGAAGTCCAAGGGTCGGGCTACAAATGGGTCTAAATATGGATTTTTAAAATTCAAGCTGACCTTAATTCAATTTATTAAAACTTGAACAGTAAAAAATGTATAAATATTAATCAAAAAATATTTTTTTAATATTATTTTAAATAATAATCTAAACTAATAAAAATGTAAAATAATTTAGCTCAATAAAAATTTTAATAAAATTCTTGAATATTTAGCTCAATAAAAAACATAATTTTATGTAAATTTATCTATACTATTATAAAAATATTTTACTAAGTTTAGTATCACCAGTCAAGTGACACTAAATTTCACCAATTTAGTCAAGAAAATTACACACAAACTAAAATAAAAAATAAAAAATAAAAAGCAAATATTTATAAAGATATTTGTGCCTTTTATTATTTTTAAATTAAAAATTAAAATTATATATATTTTAAAACCAATCTATTTTTTAACCAATAAGATAATAAATATATATGTCCATAAGCCAGGTCGTAATAAAAAAATTTTAAATTCTCCCTTTTTTTTAAACTTTGATTGGGTTAGGCTCAAGCTAACTCGAAAGCTAATTTTACTTTTCACAATATAATTAAAATATTATTTTATATTTCTATAATTAAATTTAAATATTTTTTATTATTAATAATATTTAAATCAAATTTATCTAAATTTAAAAAAAAAATATTCAAAATTTAATATATAATAAATTAAACTATTTATCCACGCTTAAATAGATTTAATAATAGCAACAAAAAAGTAACTTTCTTTCTTCTATATATTTTTAACATTTTTTTTTCTTTTTCACCTCAATGTGCCATTTCTTGTTTTGAAATTTGATAAAAGAATTAAATTTTCCGGAATAAATTAAGTTAATTCAATGACGTTAAAAGGATAAGTGAAAGAATAAGACTTGGCGGAAACGAAGGCGGCAAAGCCAAAATTGGAAAGAAAGTGTAGTTTTGAAGACTGAAAGCTGAGACGATTCTATATAGAATCCGTGTCGGAGTCAATTCGGGTTTTGGGTCAGACTCAATTTTCGCCCCGGAAAAAGATCACACATTCACGCCCTCTTATAATTTTATTTCCCACTTCTTCAGAGTTCTTCTTTGTGATTGTTTTATTTTATTTCATTTTCATTTTTTTTTTCTGCGTTTTGTTTAAGAAATGAAAGGAGGTAAGAAAAGGGTAGTACAGAGTGAGGAAGTAGGGGAGGGTGGCGAGAAAGAGAAGAAAAGAAGGGGGACTGGAGATCAAATAGTTGAAAGTGAAGGACTTGGGCAGAAAAATAAGGAAGAAGAAGAGGAGGAAGTGGAAGATGAAGATGATGATGATGATGAAGAAGAAGAGGACGATGAAGAAGAAGGGAAAGAAGAAGAAAATGACGATGGAAAAGGAGAAAGGACTAAGCTTGATGATGGGTTCTTTGAGATTGAAGCTATTCGTAGTAAAAGGGTTTGAAAGGTTAGTTTTTTTTTTTTTTTTTTTTTTTTGTAACTGCCTCTTTATTTAATTTTCTCTTCAACCAAACAGATGGAGAAAAGGGAAAATTTTGTTCTTTTGCATCCAAAATTTAGGCTTTTTTTTTGGGGGTTTTCTTTAGTTTTATTATTTGCTTTTATTTATTTATTCTCAAATTTAAGGAATTTGTGATAGAAATGGAGAGGGCTTTTATTTTTAGCCTTACTCTCCTCTCTATTTATGTACTTATGTGATTTTTTTTTTGGGGCATAATATAGGGCCAGCTTCAGTATCTCATAAAATGGTGAGTGCCTTCTCTCTGTTTATCTCTTCAATGCTTCCTTTTCTTTAATGGTATGAAGTATTAGCTTACTTAAGAAAATGGTAATCCAAATTATTCATTTTGT
>JBBYHL010000006.1:6214883-6227110 GCA_038381835.1 Adansonia madagascariensis | reverse complement strand
GATGAGGAATATTGCCTTGTTTTGTTATGTCCATCTTACAAATGCTTTAAATGTAATTACATTTTGCATGAATAGCGTCTTGGATTTCCACTAGAAAAGCAACTCCAATTTCCTTCACCTTCGTTTTGGGGAAATGGACGTCCCTCTTTTCATTGTTCCCCTGACAATTTTCAATTTATAGCCTCACTTGTAGGTGTTGGCAATGTCATAAGCACATTCATCCTTTAACTTTTGCTTTAAAAATCACTTTATAAAAAAATTATTTAAGAGAATAATATTGCAAACATTGTGAAGCAAAAAGTTCACCCAAAAACTCACGTCTATTATTGCGAAGAAAACAGCAATTGAAACTGTTTTTATTATTAAGTGAAATTATAACCTTTTGTGAGACCCAAGTAAAAAGAGAAAATTAGTAAACTGCATTGAAGTCTACCGTGAAATGAATTTTTGGCCCCTCCTACACTATTAGCCACCCAAAATTGCATTCATCACTTAATCTGTTTTAAGTCAGGTAGCCTTCTTCTTCCCAAAGAGTAAGCTCAACGAGTATGTGTTGCCTTTCTGAGCTGCAGCTTCTACTCGACGCCCTCCAACCTGGAAATCATTCAGGTTACATAAACAAACCATTAAGTTATAAATCAAATACGACTGCATTGGAGGCGAAGGTGCAAACTATTAAGTAAAGACTGCAGTTTTGAGAGATTAAATCGAAACAAGCATGAAATGATACAACATACAAAGAAGACTCTGTCACAGGACAGACTGAAATAAGAATGATGAACGATACCTTGTCCATAAGCCAATAGCCAATTGTAGGCATGTACTGCACCAGATACATTACTGCGAGTACAGGCTGAAGAAAGAAAAGAAACCGACAACATGAAAATTTGTTCTTAGCTAGTATTTGACCATGATAAAAACCATTAAAAAAAACTTAAAACATGAAAGATCACTTAGCACATAAACGAGTGTATGAGAACGGGCATAATTAAAAAGGTGTTATAAGAATGATGTACAGTGATGTAGACAACCCATCTCATGGATGAAGAATAAATGTTCGGTTTAGAACCTACAAGCAAGGATTGACTTTCAGACTTTCCTATAACTCTGTTATTTGCAAGTATAGTGACGCTCCGTCTTGTTCTTGGAATGAATCTCAAAATAATCAACTATAAAAAATTTTAAAATTACATACAAAATTAATTTAAAAGTATCAAAACTGTAAGAAACATATACACATGAATAAAATCTTGATACCAAATGTTATGAATAATATTTTATATGAAAACGTTTTCATTGAAAGGGAACTACTTTTTATTTATAAGTTAGACGTACTTGTCCATTCTATATGAATAACGATGATAAATATGTTCTATCGATTATAATCACATTACACCAGAAGTAGAATTCCTACTTTACAAGAATTATTGAAGATTGAAATTTCAGTTCAAACATGAAAGGATGAGAGAGAAAAGAACTTCAGGAATGGTTCATAGTAAGCCATTAAGTTAATAATAGGGTATAGCCAAATAACTCTTCAAAAGCAAACAAAAAAAAAAAAAAGAATTGTTAAACCAAAAAGAATTATCAATAAAAAATTAAGCAGAGAAGAAAAGGCAACTTCTCTTTGCAATGCTTGAGAGAAAATTAGGAGATCGTGAAACTTATACCTTTGCCTCCAAAGTCATTTTGTAAAGTTGGAGAAAAAATGGATTGGACTCTTTAGCAAAGGAAACCAAGCGAGTGAAATCAGTGCCTTACGGAAGTAGCAAACCACAGTCAAGTATTACGTCTGATTTCTTTATCGTTTCTCCTTCATTTAATTATAAGATCTTAAATTTTATATTATTTCTTATATTTTTAGTTTCCCACAAATTAAACTTTGATTTCAAGCAAATTTGGAGTCACTCCAACTCACCCTCCCCCCTTCCCCTCCCATGGATTGCTGTCAACATTTCAGCTGAAACATGCCTTATACCAATTAATTATCCTTTTTCAAAACTTCTTTAGTTGTAAGGATTAATACGTAACAAAGAAAGTCATCATCAAACATCAAGACAGAAACAAGTGATAAGAAATTAAACTACAGTGCAAATACCTGGTAGGATATCCAAACTTCCTTTAAACCATGAGAGGCACCAATGATTGTGAGTTCCACACACCTTTCTGATGACACACGCTTCTATTGAAAAAAAAACTGATTATTAAAATCATGTCCAGTGTCCACAATATTAAATGACTATTCAAGGGCATGAACATGTAGACAAGGATATCTTTTTTGTATGAGAAAGTATTTAATAACCTTCCTCACTCCTGATAGTACAATAACACCAAAAAGGGCACAAAAACTAGCTTTTATACAACGATAGGGTTGAAAATGAATTGGCAGTATCGGGCCTTCAAACCATTCAGATTACATAAGTTGTAGTTAACTGAAGAATATTTCAGAACCACAAAAATACTGTTTAAGAGAATTGTCTTCGTCCAATTTGCTACATAATTAATTTTTTATAACCATAGGAACACACCTCGGAGGAAACCTTTGTTCCGGAAGTTGTCGCACCAGAACCATTCGATGTTTCTATTGGCCCTGGACAAACAACAGTAACCTTGATCCCTTTCTGATAAAGCTGCAAGCCAGAAAATAAAAGCCACAAGGAAAAGAATGAGAGAAGAAGAAAGGAAAAACAAATAGGAGACCGATAGCCATGAGAAAACAAATTATAAGTTGTAGAACACGTTTAATACTAGCTGACAATATCCATGCTAATTCTACACACAGACAATTACTATTTTCCTTTTGGCTGAGAAAAAGGTAGCCCAAATTTTATAATAATCATAATAATAACAAACACAAAGCCTTTCAGCAGCGTGAAAACTTAAGTTGTCATCGATGCTAAACCAACTTTGTCCTATAAAACGCAGAAAACCACTTGCTTTTCCCAAATGAAGGGTACATGATGAAAACCACCCTGAGGATAGGTTACAAAGCATTTTCATCCTTTTTCATGTGATATATATGCCCCTCCCTACACACATTTCACGGAGGCAAGAGGAAAAAATTTGGTCATATGTGCTAGTGTCCCTTCAATATACACTCAAGCAGGTTTTCTAAGTTCTCTAAAAGCTAGGAAAACAGGAACAACTTCACTTCTGATAAACTAGCCCGCCTTTAAAAAAACATAAGAAATCATTAACTCAAATCCCACATTGCAATCAAATCCAAGGATTTAAATTGCAATCACGGACACATTTTTGATATGCTACACGTTCACATCATATTTATTATAGTTCATATTTATTATAGTTGGGTCAAAGTACTTGGAAGGTCCCTATACCATATCATCTATTGCAAATTAGTCACTATACTAAAAAACTGAGTAATGTAATCCTTTTACTTTTAAAAAATTGAAGCCAAAAGGTAAAATCAGTAACTAGGGTAACATTAACCACCCCCCCCCCCAAAAAAAAAAAAGACCTAACGTGGCATTCGACTTCTGTTAAAATGATGACATGTAAAATTAATGCTGACATGGCACAAATAAATTATATTATCTTAAGATGACATAGACAAAAAAATCATGCTTTTTTAACAGCAAACCTTAACCCAGTTACTGATTTTACCTTTTGCTTGAATTTTACAAGTACAAGGACTAAATTACTCAGGTTTTTAGTACAGGGACTAATTTGCATTAGATGATCTGTTACTAGGACCTCCCAGGTACTTTGATCATTGCAGTCGTACACATAACAAATATTACGCGGTCAATTACAGTAAATATCAATCGTGAATATCGACAATGGTAAGAGCCAAACCACTAAATAACAGCTATAGCGTCACACTGCAGCTGCTATTTAAATCCCTTCAAATCACTCAAAGCCAAAAACTTCTCCTAACTTGCACTTACAACAAATTATTATGCCAGAACTAAAAAATCTTGAAACAAACTCTTACATTAGTGTAATTTTTATTGCACTTTATTCGAAATTCAGAACATCACAGTTGAACTATCTGAGATATATAGGGCTTTCTGTGCATTACCGGGCTTCTCAACTGCAATCTCTTATAAACTGTCCCCCTTCCCACTCTTCCCACTCCTAGACTTGAAAAATATCAATCAATTTACTAAGAATCAGAACAATTTACTATGTTACATGCAAAAGAAAAAAAAAATTAATCAAACAAACGTCCACATTCAGGTGACTGCAAAAAAAAAAAAAAAAACACACAGAGCTCAAAGCACACAAAAATATCCTCAGCAGTAACACAGAGAAGCACATAGATAAAATGGTCCAGACTACAAGACCTTTGCTCTTCAACACAAAATTAGTTCTATATCCTGTTACTAACAAATCCAGCAGCCTCTATCAAAATCACCCCCCATGACTAACAAATCCTAGGAGATTTAAATTTTTCTTGTGTACTTTAGAAAAAACTATGCAAAAGGGCAATCATCTCCTGGTACCACTTGATATGTCCAACATATAACTCAGAAAATATCCAGAACCTATATTGAAACCTAGCAAAGGATGAAAATAATCTCCTGGGTACCCTTATTAATCATCAATTGCATCAATAGTGAGAATACATCAGATGAAACTAAAATGAATAAACCAAATAACCATCTCAATCCTATCAAATTACATAAATAAATTTCAATTTTCACACAAGAATTTGTTTATACTAGATAATAATTTCCGTAAGCAACTATGGAGAGGATATCAATGTAATCCATGGCATAAGCTCTAGTCAAAAAGGGCCGCGTTACTTTCCCTTTTTGCCAGACTCAATGCCTAGTAATTTTAAGCACTCTAAAACCAGTCATAAGTTCCCTTCTTTTATTATCTTTCCTCTTAACACCTGGTTCCAACCTATGACAAGACAATCAAAAGGCAATGAGATGTATCCTTTTCTGATCAGGAAAGATGCTAAATATATACCTCAGAACGCAAGGAATGAAAGTATCCATTTAAAGCATATTTAGAAGCAGAGTATACCGCCTGACCAGGTGCAGGTGTTTTTCCAGCAGCACTGCTCATCTGCATATAATTACAATCAAAACAAACATGAATATCAATACAAATGACAAAAATAAAAAACAAAAGAAACAATATATTCTCTAGTTTCAGCTGTAGAAAACAAAAAACACTTGCCCACCAACATAGATGATGCTAAACAACTGTTGAGCCAATAGAGAGGGAGAAAAAATGAGTCAGTATCACAACCTAATAAGAAAATAGCAATTAAATTTACAGAATCTAGCATCTGATCAATAAATTAATATTCCCAGAAATATAAAGCCACGGTACATGCCCCAAAAATATCATTAACTCATCCAATATTTTTGAAGTGAAATGAGTGGCACTCACATAACTCCTTTTTCTTCAATAGAAAGAAAATAATTGCAATTTGCTAATGGGTAGTATCATTCAGTTCCACATACCACAACAAAGTGACCTCTTCCTCTCTTCAGCATAAAAGGTGTCAATAGCCGTGTGAGACATATTGTCCCAAATACATTGACATTGAATGTAGCCTAGAAGCAAAGAAAATGAATGAGAAGTGTACTTTTGTAAAGGAAACCAACAGAAAATTATGCATGTAATCCATATGTAATGTCCCATGACACCTAAACTAAAAATGGGAATTTTCAGCAAACCTATGACCATTTAAATTTTTTTAGCAAAAGATGGACTTTCAAATATAACAAATAAGTTTAACAATTACTACTGCACAAGGACTCGCCCGTACCTTAAGACTGTCCTCCGTTACATCCAAAGCTGTTGTTTTCTGCACCCAGTACAATATTAAGCATTGACAAAACAGTACAGGAAGTATCTCTCTATGCTTGAGATGCAACTTTCAAAAATAAACTGATATGAACTATCTAGCAATATTATAGCAAAATATAGTCATCTAAAGACTTTCAATACAAGTCAGTTTACTTGAGTTCGAAAATGACATGAGATGCTCAAACAAAAAGAAGATGCCTTGTCATTATAAAAACACAGGACAACTCGGTACTATAATCAATGAAATTGATTTCCATCTCTTAGCATTTAACAAAATCACAATCCTAAAGAGTTGCACTGAACCCATATGCAGCTGGTGTCTAAATACTGGTTGGAAACAGCTGTAATTACAAATTGAAGATGTGGACTTTCAGACAGGAAAGAGCAATGCAGCTTCTCTATATTCTTACCCCAAATGCAAAGGGGTTGCATCGTCTGACCACAAAATTAAGTGTCACATCAATTTACGCTTAAGGGGTAAGGAGAAACATTTTTCCTACAGTCGTTCTTAGGATAAGCTTGGGGATAGCAAACACACATGCCTGACGGGCTTTGTCCTGCCCTGACCCAAAAGTAACAGGTTTTTAGTTTGAAAATTTGGCAAGTTCTATGATTTAAAAAAGTTCAGCTTTGGTCGACAGTGGGTTTAGGCCAGCTTGCCCCAGGGTATATATAAAATAAGAAATTTTGTTTATTTAATCCTCTCTCTCTCTCTCTCTCTGTCTCTCTCTACCAATATATATTATATCTATGTTATCCGGGCTATTGATTTCACTTGAAGTACGCGACTCCAACATCTATATCTGACACATTTTCAGATATGGGTATAGGAAGTATGATTCTCCAAATATATGAAAAAAAATTAAAAAAATGACCATACCCCTGTCAGACACAATTTGACACTAACCCCGAGTCCGAGTAACATATAATTATATATGTGTGTTTTATATTACTAAATGTGTTCTTTAGTGTGATAATTAAGATATTAACTTATTATATAATTCATTTATAAGTAATTAGAATTAATTTATTAACAACAATTTCTTTTTCATGAAAAATTATAATATAATAAAATTCAGGTCAGGTGGCTCGCGTTAGTGGGGTTTTACATATATATTTCCAGTTGGTGTCAGCTATTGAAAATAATATCCTGCGCTGAGGGGGGCAGGAAAAACACCGCCCTGCGCCACCTCATTGCCATCCCCATATCTGCTCAAGAGAAGTAACAAAATAATGAGGAGCACCTATCAGGCTAAGGAGTTGCCTCCAAAATAATTGGAAGATGTTAGAGAAGTATTTGTTACACCTAGTTATTGAACACTTCAAAGGAAGTAAGAGTTGTTAAGAATGGGTATTGGGATGCCCTTGAAGAGAATGGTTGATGCACATCTGATGCGGACCATTATTTAAACTGTTATCCATTTTGCTATACAAAGACTAGACGATTCAACTTATGGTATGACATGGCTCAGAAGATGTTTCCATTAAATAAGGGTAAGCATTTATCAGTTTGGTACTAAGGAAGCATCAATCAAGTAAAGGTATTTATTTCATTAAACAATGGCACGAGAAAAAGCAAAACATATTTTTCAAAGTTGTTAAAGATGAGCACCAGGAAAAAAACATGAGTCTTCCCAAAGATCAAAAAGCCTCTAAAGTAAAAGTTTTGAAAGCAAATAGCTTTGAGAAGTGTTGTTTGCTGATTATTAATTAATAAAGAGCAGAACATAATACCAGTTTTTTTTTCTATATAATATCTAGGAAGCACAAACATTAACACACAATACGGATACAATAAGTCATGGACACAGTGACACGAGAATTTCTAGAAAGTTGAGACAGGGGTATGGTAGCACACAGCAATAATAAGTACTTTTATATAATAATATAAGATACTTCTCATTTGAATATTAACATAAATTTAAAATTATTTTTCAATTTAAAAATTTGAACCTTAAAAAACCTATCAGAACCAAGTTGCTCATTGTTAATTCCATATTTGGGAGAAAATTGCAAAAAAAAAAAAAAAAAGTTCATCATGTGTCCGGCCATGTTGACCATGTTCCATTTTATTTTTATTTTTTTGACATGTCTTCGTGCGTCTGACATATTTCCGCCATGTTGGAGCTGTTTCCAATGCTTCGACACTCTCCTGACAGAAGTGTCCGTGCTTGATAGAATAATATCATTCAATTATTTAATTAACACCATTCCCAACAAAAATAAGAATGAGGAAAAGACCAAAAAGGACTTCGGCATACATCTCAGCTAGTAACTTATTTAATTTTACTGTTCTAATGTCATACTTTTCAGAAAAACTACGGTGGTTAACACTAAAATGCAGTTAATCCATTTCACATATTTCTGCCCAGCAGTTTACAAGATCAGTGAATCTCTATCAAAAATTAGGTTGTGCATACTTACAGGACGCTCATAAGCTGCATTGTGGAACATATAGTCAACACCAACACCAGGAAAGGCGGATTCTGCTTTCTCTACTGCTTCCTTGAGTGAATCTTCTCCAGATGTTAAATCAAGGGGCAAAATCTTCACTTGTTCAGGTGCATATTTACCTGAAAGCATACTAATCTTATATGCTAAAGAGCGTGGTAACACAGAAAAAATTTTAAAAGTTTCGGTTAAAAAAACTTATTAAAATATAGGACCCAGCCTCAGACGTACCAATAAGTTGTTTCCTAACTCGCTCCAATTCAGTTTCATTTCGTGCAGAAAGAATAAGCTTGGCCCCTAAACTTGCCAATTGTTTAGCAAGAATTTCTCCTAAAGCCACCATTATAAAAACAAAATATGTCATAAATGTGAAACAACAATTGGAATAAAGCGCAGAACAATAGGGGGGGAAAAAAAAGGAATGCCACATCATGAAAGACAGGTAATCAACAAAGGGAGCAACATGGCTCAACAATAAATGCCAAAGCTATCAATGGAGACTACCTCTTAAAAATAGGTCAAGTTATTAATTGCAATATTCCAGATAAGCCTGTTATCCTGTACTAAAATTTGGGAGAAAACAGTTCTCATTAAAGTGGGGCATAAATAAGATGAACGGAAAGACATTTTCATTTCTTCAAGGAATAAATCCATGCAGGAATCTGTTAAAATGTTTTTGAAATTTAAACAAGCCCTCAGCTTCATTTGTAATAGCCACCAATTACAATATGAAATAATTATTGATTTTAACTTGGCAAGTGGGCATTCTGTCAATAATAAGCTATCTTCCATGAAAGATGGAAAACGTCCACGTGTTCTATATCTAGACCATCGTATGCATCCTTTATATCAATATTAAAATGCAAAGGCACATATTTATATAGCCATTTATTTAAGCACGCTATTTTATTTTGATTGAAAAAGAATGGATTTTAGCACCGCCAAAAATGCTATCCCAAAGTACAAGATTTAAGGTATAATTGACAATCTATTAATCCCTTTTTTTTAGCTTAGGAAGACAAGTCAAGATACTGCAAACACTCAATTCCCTTCACCTCGCTACTTCTATCAGGCATCGGTGACCAAAGTGATAAATTTGTGCCATTCTGAAGGTATTTACCAACTGGCCAAGCAGAAATATGGTGCATTACGTTTTCTGTTGTCATCTAATGTTCACTACAACATGACACAGAACTGACTGGCACTGTGCAATTCAAAGTCTTGAACAATTAATCTTATAGGCCAGCAGAACAGCTACTTCTTTTACCTAAAAATTAAAGCATGATTCCTATTGAAACTTGGAAGTGTATACTTCCGTTGTTAAAGTATATCAATGAGAGTTAGGTAATAGATATTTCTCCTACATTTGAACAATTTAAACTAACCAAAAAAAAAAGGCAAAAGTGCATAAGTAAACTATATATGCTCTAAGCCCCAAAACCAGTATAAAATTAAATGATTATCAAGGAAAGACGAAGATTAATGAACAGCTCCGTAAACTATATTGTTATCCATTAAATTTAATGAAGCAATTTTAACAAAATTTAGGAAATTGACAAAATTTAAGGGGAAAAAAACAATGTAATTAAACAAATACTAGTGGAAATTTTACCTATCCCACGGCTAGCTCCAGTAATCCAAACAACCTATCAAGTTTTAAAACAGAGTGGGAAAAAAACCATATAAATACCCAAAAAAATACAAAAAAACACTAAAAATTTCAGGAGAAAAATATAAAATTACCTTATCTTCAATTTCTTCACGTTTTACATGCCTTCTTGAGAGTAAAGTAAAGTCTCCTGAAGTGGATAAGAAATTTTCCCAAAAAAAAAAAAAAAAGGAAAAGTTAGACGGTATTAGCATAAACGCAACCAAATATGGAAATAGAAACTATATTAAGGTTTCTTAGATTACTTTACCATCAGAAATGGCAAACTTGAAGAGAAGAGCGGACAGAACAAGAAAAAGAAACAGGGAAAGGAAGAGAAGTGTCGTCAGCATTTTCTGAGTTCTAACTATTTAGCCGGTAAATACGATGCCACCACGCTCTGAATTTATTGCAAGTTGGCGACGGAGAACTCAATTTAGCTTCGGGCCAGACCCAACAGCAGCCGAGCGCAATCATGGCCGACCCAACTCGTCCGCTGATTTTAAGATTTTTAACCTCCAAAAATTTTCTAAATCCGCACCTTCAATTAAAATTTTAAACTTTACAACTAAAATTACATAACTTACACACACACACACACACACACACACACATATATATATATAAATAGAATAAAATATTAAAACTAAGATAGATGATAATCTTTTAATTTTATTTGAAGAATTTAAAAATATTTATCAAAAATAAATTAAAAACAACACTTTTAACTTATATTTGATTATGCCGTGTTATTTTCAGACATGATAAATAAATGGATTCAAATATAATCATTCTGGGCTTGTGATTTTCAAGTTTAATTCATTTTAGTTAATTCTTAGAATTTGTCCCTTGCTATGCTTTGAAAAATTAGATTAAAGATTTAAATAAGATATTTGTATTAATTATATTAATGCACGGCTATATAATAGTTTAATTCTTTAGTAAAATGAACTTAGAATCAAAATCAAATCATTATGATAAACTATGCCAAATACAGAAGGAAATGACACATAACACAAACACAACATGAGAAATAATTAAAATATGGTATAGCATATCATTGATACAACACGATATCAAAATCCATATAATAAATGATTAATGCGTAAAAGTTTATATAAATTTATAATACTTTAAATAAAAAAAAGTAACAGAACACATCATGAACAAATCAAATTTTCTTATAATTAAATCACTATAATAAATTTTGTAAAATATATCATAAATTAAGACATGACATTAGACCAAGTAATTTCTGTATTTTGTTATGTTTTAATTGTATTTAAGACATTCTATATTTATATTAATTTTGATACGTTAATAATTAGTAGTATATAGATTTTAAGTCATGTGTTTGTGTTGTATCGTGTCATATCATGTTTTAATGACTTTATGCGTGTCATACTCATGTAATCGGATCTAAAATTATCAAGTTTACACCGAAAAATGTGACAGAACACACAAATCTTCTATAAATTGAATCACAATAGCAAACTATGCAAAATTTGAAATCAATTGGGATATTATACGAATTCAACATAAGAAAATAATTAAAATACAAAATAAAAAATAATTTTAATACAATACGAACACTCTTGAGCGTGTCAAAATATGCACAAAACAAAATATTAATGTGTAAAAATTTATATAAAAAAACTATAATACTTTAGACACACTAAAAATAACTTAGCATAAGAAAAATAATTAGAACATAATCTGAAAAATGATATGAACTCAACACTAATACACAAAAATATTAAAATATATATAATTAATTATTAACTTGTAAAATATATATAACTTTATAATTTTTAAAATAAGCTAGACAATTGAATACACGTACACAAAATTTTTTCTCTTTATTTTCTTATCTTTTTTCTTCTTTTCTTTCTTTTTTATTTTCTTTTCATTTTTTTCTTCTTAAAAAATAAAAATTCTCAAACTAACCCTACAAATGCTCTTATTGCCTTTGCTTAGTTGTTCTAAGACAAGAGAGCTCAAAATTGGAATTGAGCTTTCTCAAGCTACCCGACAACTTTTATATATGTAGATTTTGGATTTTGATCATTGTTGGATCAAGTTGTCTGGAATTCAAATTATCTTCAAATTTAGATTGAAGTAAATTAGTAATGAAAAAATTGATAATTTTAAATTCTAACATTAAATTCATAGGCAATCGAGAATGATAAGAGAACTATCAAAAGGCTAGCTATGGGATTTGTTCTTGATGGAAAAATCTTGTACAAAGGGGCCACGATCAAGTGTTGCTCAGATGCATTGATACTCCTGAAGCCAAAAAGATCCTAGAAGAAGTTCATGAAGGGATTTATGGCAC
>JBBYHL010000006.1:6158380-6213809 GCA_038381835.1 Adansonia madagascariensis | reverse complement strand
AAATAATCAATGCCAATTGCGAGATAAATTCCAATAGTCCATTCCTTTTCTTTATCATTGCATTGAATGATCTATGTTATGTTACTTCATTTATTACCTTATTAACATGATTTCTTTTTTATGATTATTTGCATTCATGTTTTCAAAATATTTCAAATAAAATTAAATGTAATGTTCTGCATGGGTATCTTTCTAGTGCCTAAAGTAGAACATTCCATTTTCAAAGTAAAATCCAGAGGTCATTTTATTAAAAATCTCTATATGCCCCATCTCTCCGGGCCATCTATGAGATTAAATCTTTTTCATCAAAACATGGATTTGTATTTCTATAAGATTCATGCATTAAAAAGGGTTATATCGAAATAATGATAAGTTAAGATCGAAAGAATCGAAATTGAAATAAGATTTAGCTAGTAAGGTACCGATTTTGAGCGTCGCGAAGAGGTTCATACCTTATCATGCATAATCAACTCTCGAACCCAAACGATGAATCTTTGCATTACGTAGTCCACGAGATCGATGTTTTGGGTTTCGTAACTTAAAACATAGGTTTTAATAGGCATCCGATCATGCCTAGCCCAAAATGATTAGTGGCGACTCCAAGCGTTGGCCATTTCGTGATGGTCATACAATACCAATAAGATGAGTGATTCATCTTATGGTCCCCCTCACTGTGTCATAAGTCGAGAATCTATACTTTCTCGTTCTCTTCACATCGTCAAAGAATAATCTCTATCAAGAAGACATTTCCAAGTCAAGAAAATATTTTAAGTCGTATGCACCCATAGATCTGCGAGGATCCAACCCGAGGTACGTTGCGACACTTTGTAGCCACATTAATAATCTCTAATTAGATTTCATAAATCTGATTTGTGTCTTAAATAATTCTTAATTAAACTAATTCAATTAAGTTCTCTTCATTATACTTTTTATGTATTAAGTTATACTTAATTAAATCCCAGCTTTAGTCCAACGAATCCATCTTGCTATGTGTGAACTAATAGGTTCCCAACATGTTGGCAATGAATGTAATTAATCTATATTCTAGATTATCTGTTCATTAGGATTAGCTAATAATTTTAAACCTTAAAAAATTTGTACATAATAAAATTTATAAGGTTAGATTGTAAGTGTTGGGCTCAAATACGTCAACTTTGATTTCTATCTTTTTTTTTTGCAAAAAAAAGAAATTTAAGGTGTTTTAGTGCCTTAGCCAAACTTAGGTGTAAGAAAAGGTAGTTTCAACCAGGCTTGTATTTTTAGGGGTAAAATAGTTAAAATCAAGTCTTTATAGCTATTTTGGTACCTTTAGGTCAAAACCAAGACCTTAGGGTCATTTTGGTACCCTTAGGTCAAAATCAATGCTTGAAGGTCATTTTGACCCTTTTAAGTCGAAACAAGCCTTTAAGTCATTAATACTTTTAGGTTAAAACTAAGTTTTTAGGATCATTTTGGTATCTTTATTTCAAAACTGAGTTTTTAGAGTCAATGTGCTACTTCTAGGTTAAAACCAAGTCCCTAAGGTCTTTCTAGTATTTTTAGGTCAAATTTGAGTCTATAGGATCATTTTGGCACCTTTAGGTCATAACTAAGTCTTGAGGCTATTTTAGTACTTTTAGGTCAAAATTGAGTTTTCAGGGTCATTTTGGTACTTTTAAGATAAAATCCAGTGTTGATACCTAATTTTATGTGACCCCCCTCAAGCAAGCCTATTCTAAACTCAAACCTTTAGTAGGAATATCCTTCCAAGCCCTAAACCCAATTCTTCTGAAGTTTAAAACCTCCAAAATCCCATGAGTTCAAAAGCCCTAATAGGTCATGAATGAGACCAAAAGTCAAACATGGATAATTAGTCAAAATTAATTGGAAAAGTCTAAGCTGAGATAATTGGTCAAAATCAATCAAAATCGAAAACAATTAACCTTTTCGCAAAATAGTTGGAAAAAGTTAAATTTTGGTTAAAATTGGTTGGAAAAGTTGAATGAAGCCAAAAAACATGCAATATAGGAAAATTTTCATGATGATTATAGAATTTTTAACTAGATTTCTAATAATAGAATTTTTAACTAGAGTTTTACTAATAGTATTTTTATAGAAGTTTTTACTTAACTTTTTACAAATAGGACTTTAGTTGGACTCTTACATGCAGAATTTTAAATTGAACTTCTTAGATGTCGAATTCTTAATTGAACTTTTTATAATAAACTCTTAATGTTTGGTTCACTATAATAAGAATTCTATTATAGCCGTATTCCAGCACACTACAGTAATGCAGTTGTTTAGTTCATAGAATGGCTATTTAGCGTAATAGCCTTATTTTGTGAAATCACTAAATAGTCATTCTGTTCCCTCCATTGAATGGCTATTTCGACTTCAAGCGAAATAAGAAATTGCTTTAAGGGATTTAAATCCCCTGCAAAGGGGATTTGAATCCCATATTGTTTTATTCTACTGAACCAAACTACTGATACAGCTATTCCATTCCCACAGAATAGCTATTCCATTGTAGCTCTATTCTATTATAGCTCTATTCCATTCCAGTAAACCAAATGTAGCGTAAGTGTTTAGAGTTTTATTCCCTTGAATTTAGGAATTTGATTCCAAAATTTAGAAAATGAAATTCTAGCTGGATTAAGTAATTGCTGCCTAAAAGAGGGAACATATCACCCACAATAATTGCACCATAATTAACCAATTAGCATTTAGAGTTACTTAAGTTCCATTAAAATATTATGTTGTGCCCACACTTCTGGTGAACCCTTATATGGTTTTTAAGTGTGAATAAAGTTCCTAAAAGTTAGGGTGGTTTTCAAACTCAATTCTAAAATGACATGAAACCAAAACAATTCAACCCTTGACTCGAAAATCATGCTAAAATAGTTAAATCTTCAATAAAATCTAACAGAATAACTTGCACAAGTAGGAACCAATCAAAACTTAAAATGACCTAAACCTAGAACTATCATAATCAATCCAAAAATTTGAATCCAAAATAATTCAAATATAAAATAACTTGAATAAAAAATCACCCAGACCAACCTTACCTAACCGGCTCATTCACTATTTTAAATCCTTTCCTTCTTAAAAAGGCATAAAACAACCACTAAGTGAAACCTTAATTAGTTGTAAGAGTAACTTTATGTTCTATATATTTATATGGTTTCATATGTAATATAAGGTAAGATTAAAGAGAAAATATATGTAAATGCTAGTATACTACGCATATTATGAAAAAATTATTACATATACCATAATAACAATTAGAACTCCATCAATGTGGCTCGTATTCATGTAACTGCCATACATAATAACACATAGTGGACACTAGGAAGTTACAATGTACTGACTAATTAACGAGAATGGACATCTATGGGATGGACTATGGTGAAGTTAAAAAATTGTTTTTACCAAAATTAAATTGACCAAACGGCCATCAATGGAGATCAGTTAAAAAATTTTAAAAAGGGTCTTGCTTTTCATTTTTTATTATCTATGCTATATATAATCGGAGTATTGAGTTGGTGTCACGAATTAAATGATAAATATTCAATGAAGAAAATTACTTAAAAACCAAAATAAAATTAATACAATAAAATAAATATCAAGGTGTTTTGGCCTTATAATTTTTTATAAACATACTTTTTAAAATTAAAAAACTACCCTATCTAATAAAAAATTCCTATTTGTTATTTATTTTTTAAAGACTTACAAAGTGAGTGCAACAAATTCTAACAAATATTAACATAATAAAAATTATTAAATGTGTTAAAAATATAAATATAAATAAAACCTATGTTTTAGAATATTGTTTATTATTTTTTTCATATTGTGTACTCATATAAGATGCATTTATGTGCTGAAAATAATATTTCATTTAAAGGATTATTATTTTATACATAATTACTCGAGTATAAAAACTCCAAAAGCGAAGTTAATCAGATGACACAAATCGTATTTACTATTATTTTTATTTTTAAATATACTTTAAGGGATATATATTATCCCATTAACCTACTTATGGAAATTTTTACCCTTCACTGATAGCATATGGAATTTAATTACACTGTTTTAAAAACATCTAAAATAGTTTAGTTTTCCTTTTTCTTTATTGTTTTCTCAATCAAATGAACAAATTATAAAATAAATAAAATTTTGATTAAAGATTCATTTTATTAGTGATGAAAATTATTATTATTTTTTTAAGATTCATTCAAGAGTGATTGGTAGGGTCGAGTCGAATTCAGGTTGGGTCTAGACATTACATTAACATTATTTATATTTATCCAAGGTCAGTTTAGCTTGAAATATGAGACTTAAATTCTACCTAAATTGATATGTTCATATTTATAAATAAATAGTACAAGTCTATTTAGGCCACCTATATTATATTTTTTTAATTTTTTAAAAGTTATCTTTTTAAAAATTTAATATTTTGCAATTTAATAATTTTTTATAAATTTTAAATATAAATAAGTTAACATTTTTTAATATTTACAATATAACATTATATATTATTTTTTATAAGGTAAAAATTATAGATTATATAAATTATGCTATATATAATGAGTGACTAAGTTGGTGTCACAAGTTAGGTGATACCAACTTAATTGAGGAAATTACCTAAAAACCAAAAAGTACAATAAAATAATATCAAGGGTGTTGTAGTCTTATAGTTTTTATACACATTTTTAAAAATTAAAAATGATGCTTTTTATTAAAATAATATAAAAATTTTTTATTTACTGAACTAGGATGTTTTCAGATTATTTACCGAAATAGGCCAATTTTGAAAAACTATTGAGAAATCATCATTTCAAATGCCGATTTCTCAACATAAAAAAAAATTATAAAATTTAGTTGAGAAATCACCCAATCAAATGACGATTTCTCAATATTTAAGTAGAAAATCACCATTTTATTAGACGATTTCTCAACTTTTATCATTTTTTTTGAATTGTTGGGAAATCGACACTTCATTTGCCGATTTCCCAATGCACCTAAGGTATATACATATAATTCTATAAAATTTTGAAAGAATTAAAAAAAAAAAACTAATAATTATTAAAAAAGAGCAAAACCAAAAAATAATTATAATGAAGGAAATAATACTTATTAAAATTATTAATAAAAATTATAATTACTTTTTTACCCTTAATTTTATTTTTTATTTTTTTACTATTGCTCTTCTCTACATTCTTAATCGAACCGACCCTTCCCATATATATAAAAATATATATAAATTATACATATAAATATATAAATTAAAATAGTATTTACAAACAATAATATATTAAAAAATTATTTTTATTAATCTTGAGTTAATATTTTAAATCTAATAAGAATAAAAATATTTTATATTAAATCTTGATTTATCATTTACAAATAACAAAAAATACAAATCTTGAATTATATTTTTATATTAAATCTTGAATTACTATTTAAAAATAATTTAATAGAAAAATATTTTATATTTTGGTGCTTCATCTGTCAATTTCTCAATTGGTGCCAAAAAAAGGTACTTCATTGACCGATTTCTCAATCGATGCAAAAAAATTACAAAATAATTTGCATGAAAAAATTTTGAGAAATCGACACATTATAAAAATTTCTAAAAATATTTTATAATATATAAAATATATTAATTCAAGATTTAATATAAAATAGTTTTTAATTTTTATTATTTTTAAATAGTAATTCAAGATTTAATATAAAATATAATTCAAGATTTTTATTTTTTATTATTTGTAAATGATAAATTAGGATTTAATATAAAATATTTTTATTTTTTATTAGTTTTTAACTATTAACTCAAGATTAATAAAAATAATTTTTAATATTTTATTATTTGTAAATACTATTTTAATATATGTAATTTATATATATTTTTATACATACGAGAAGAGTCTGTTTCATTAAGAACATAGAGAAGAATAACAACAAAGGAAAGAATAAAATTAAAAGTAAAAAGATAATTAAAATTTTTATTAATAATTTTAATAATTATTATTTCCTTCTTTATAATTTTTTTTTTGATTTTACACTTTTTTAATAATTATTAGTTTATTTTCCTTTTTTGAAATTCTTCCAAAATTTATATTAGTATATATATGTTATGTGTTGGGAAATCGGCAAATGGAGTGCTAATTTCCCAATAAAAGTTATTTCTGCTGTCAATTATATTGAAAAATCGCCTAATCAAATGACGATTTCTCACTTAGATGTTAAGAAATCGCCATCTGATTGAGCGATTTTTCAACTAAATTTTACAATTTTTTACACATTGAGAAATCGGCATTTGAAATGAAAATTTCTCAATAGCTTTCAAAATTGGTCTATTTCGATAAATAATCTAAAAATGGCTTATTTCGGTAAATAAAAAAATTTATATTATTTTAATAAAAAAGCCTAAAAAACCACCCACCCTTACAAGAAAACTATCCATATTTAATAAAAAAATGTATTTATTATTTATTTTTAAACAATCTCAAAATGAGAGTAACAAATTTTAGTTATTTTAGTTTAATTTAGATTTTTTTTTTTTGGAAGTTTCTGTAATGAGTTGATATTACTACTCTTAACAACAAACTTTGTCAAAAACTTTAACAATTACTAGATTTTGATATATCGGGTGAAGAAAATTAAATTTTTTAAAAAATATTTTTTTAAAACAAAAAGTTATTTAATGGGTAAGTAGTTTTGAAAAAAAATAATTTAAAAATATAAGGACATTATAATAGAAAAAAATGCAATGCTATTTTTTTTAGGAGTGGGATAGTTTCTTAAAAAACATGAATTTTTTTTTATAAAATTAAAACATATAAATACCCTTCCAATTATGTTATTGTTTTATTTTGTTTTGGTTTTCTATAAATTCATCAACTGAGTTGGTATCACTAAACTTGTGACACAACTTAATCAAAAATTTTATATATATTATAGACAATATAAAAGAAAAATAATTGATCCAATCAACATCCCAATGAGTCTTAAAACTATTAACCATTCTTAATGGAATCAAAGGCCTCAAGCAAGAGAGAAATGGCTTGGAAAGAAGACTTTTGCCAAAGCACATAAGGTAAGAAAAGGAACCAAAAGAAAAGAAAAGAAAAGAGAAGAAAACTTGAAGCAAAGAAGAATTTTAGAGATAGAAAGACCCAAAACCAAAATGAAGAATATAGTGTAAACAAGCAAAAATAATATTTTCTTGAAAAAAGTATTACCTTGCATTTTTTTTCTTTTTAAATAATAAATGCTCATTTTTTTGATTAAAATTTAATCAACTTTCATCATATTTTTTTATATCATGTGGAATTAAAAGTTCAAAAAAAAAAAGAAAAAATTGAGTTTAAAATTTTATATTAAACTATATTTTATGGATTTGCTGTATTTAATTTTTATTATTTTTGTTACTTTGTTTTATTTCTTTCTACTATTTTAAAAATTACTAGAAAATAACATTGTAATCGATTGAAAATGAATAAAATTTATTCAAAATAATCCTATGTCCTAACATAATTCTTATTTATAAATAAAAAATCATAAAACTTAAAAAATAAAATTTTAAGTTTTAATTTATAGAAATAATTTTATTTAAACACAATGCATTATCTTTTATTTTTCAAGGTAAAATGCAAATAAAATATCAACCAAAAATAGTAATAGTTAAATAGTAATTAAAAAATTGGATCATATCGATCAGTTAGATCGATTAGATTGAAAACAAAAGTTTTATAAATCCAGTAAGTAAGATAGAATCGGACTTCTAGCAAATTGGTCAAGAGCAAATTAAATTAGTAAAACTTTAGGTCAAACTATTAAAAGCTAACTTTAGATTTGTTTTATTATTTAAAAAAAAAAAAAAAAACCTTTTAAGTGATGAGACTTAAGCATTTAACTTGTTAGTTTTTTATTAAGGGTTAATTACAAAAATAGCCCATGCACTCTACAACTTTTCCCCATTAAGTATTTAAAAAAAATTAGCTCAAATGGATACTTGTGCTATGATTTGGTCAAACAAATACATACTTTGCACTAACATCATTAAATAAATGTTGATGTGGCATTTAACATCTAATCTAATTGTGACACATGGCATTTTAAAATATTGATATAACATTTTTGTCACGTGTTAAAACCTTATTGGATGTTAAATGTCAGGTTAGCATATGTTTAATAGCATTAATGCGAAGTACTATGTGTTGACAAAATCATGATGCATACCTATTTGAGCCAAATTTTTATTTAAGTACTCAATTGGAAAAATTAGTATAATACAAGGGCTATTTGTGTAATTAACCCTCTGATTAAAAATTATACAATTAAATCAAATACATATTTTATTAAGTATTTACAATATTTTATTTATTTAATATCAATAGATGTATGTCATATTAAAACCTCTTTATAATTGGACAATACTTGACCTGAATCGATCATTCCAACTGAACCAAAAGTTGAAGCTCTCAATGTTTATCCACCATTTGATTTAAAAATATGATGGATTATTCTATAAAAAATTTCAAAATTCATAAGCAGAATAAGATAATAAAAAAAGTTTATATTCTAAAGCAATTTACTAATTTTCATAAATAAAATTAATAGATATATATATATATATATCAATCTTTTAATTTAGAGTAAAATAATATTTACCTAAATATAAACATGAGATAATCACATAATTTTCATATAAAAAAACGTAAATCTCAAAACTCATCCATAACTCCAATGTACAACACAATAATAGAAACAAAAATAAATAAAAATAACAAAAATGATAAAATAAGAAAAATAAATGACGTTTTTATAGTTGACCAAAAATTACCTTAGATTCCTCGTGCTTTTACAAATATGATGTGTCATTTGTCACTAAAAATGTGCATTCCTCTACCTTTTTCTTTTTTTCATGGTTTTGGTCTTTGCCGTTGCCTCTGCTCCTTATTTCTCTTTATGTTTGAAATTTTTTGAATCTTTTTTTTGAATATGCAAAAACCCATAATAAGTTATAGCTTTTTAAAAAAGCAAAACCAAGAGAAGTTTGAAAGTTTAAGAGATAGAAAGACGAGAAGTTTCTTTATTATTGTTAAGAATGATAGATTTAAGGAAATTGACATTGGCGGTTTTGACAGTAGTGGTGATGGTGGTGGGTGAATTTGATTGTTGTTGTTTTGAAAACGTGGTCATTTTTGACGTAAAACATAAATTTGCAAGTAATGAAAAAAATTTAAGTGCATTAAGAGCACATGATATTCGTCATCATGATAGACTTCTCTTTATTGTTGATGTTGATCTCCCGTTAAGTGGCAATGGTTTGCCTTCTGAAACTGGCTTTTTTTTTTAATGTTTATATTTATTTGTTAGGATTTTGATTCATGATTTTTTTTTAATTTATATATAAATTTTTATTAAAAAAAATTTATACTTGAATAAGTTGCCTTTTGAGTCAACTGATTTTAAGATGAAAAGAATTTTTTATTTTTCCTCTTTCTTTTTAAATGAAATTTGGTTTGACTAAATTTTTATGCTTTCTCTATGATGATGATGGCTAATAACTAAGTTAAGTTATTAAATGACATCCAATTACTGCAAAAGAAGAATTTTTTTTTTCTTATTTTTCCCTTTGAAAGGTTAACTTTAATTGAATTTATTATATTTTCTCATTTATTTTCAATTTCACCTTTATGTACCGAAAATTCAACTATTTAAATTTGGTATTTATATGCTTCATTGTTTTCAAATTCCATCATATACATATAAAAATTTAAATTTAAGTTACTTGAAAAGTATCTTGCTTCAGCTAACTTGCTTTGTTGGATATGTAAGAAAGGTGTCGTGCTGTTTGCATAACAATTATTATATTGGATAATAATGATTTGCTCATTTTCTAAAATTGTTTTAGGCTTTATTTGGTAAAATTGAATTAAAAAAATCCATCAAATGACTATTATGTGCAAATTGATATTAGAAGTAACATTTTATCAGTGAATTATGTTAGATGTGGAAAGTGCCCCACAAAAACTGACCTTGGCTAATGACGTCAATCTCTATAAATTTGGTCAGATATGTACCATTCATAAGATTATATCATAATGTAAATTTATTGTTGTTGTGTTCTTTTGAATTATGATAAACTATTGTTGACAAAAAAATTTGTTCTTGTTAATTATTCTATTGCAAATAGAATTAACATTATATGATTTAAAAAAGTCCTCCACTTCAAGCCTAGTTTATTTTGATCATGATTTTTATAGTTCAATATGCAATGCTTCATTCCCTAGTTGCAAGCCCAATCTTGAATGCTAATATAATGTTGTTTATGGTGAAGGAAGCTCACCTATTGGATATTTTGTAAAGGATGCCATACGATTATAGTAGGTGACTAGAAACCTTCGATTAGTTAAAATTTTACAATATACATTTTAGTTCGCTATTGTTGTTGCTTATGGACCTTGTTCATAAAATGGCCCTTATAATAATGGTTTATCCACTATAAATCTAAATGTCTAGTAATTCACTTGAGCATGGCCTTGTTTTAATGCTGGCCTTCATTTGTTACTTAACCTAGGAACATATGTTTGTCACTATTTTTTTGTCTTGCATAAATCTATTGTGTGTAAATAGATGGATGGTTTCACTTTGGTTCTCATAAAGAGTCATAAACTTAAACATAAAAAGGTGTTTTTATGCCGTCGTAAATTTTTGGCTATAATACAAGAAACCATTGCACGTTGATGTGGTAAATATTAGTTATGCTCTTAAGTTAAATATTATTAGATAGTAGAAACTAAGGGTTAAAAAATTGCAATAGCTTATGAAAATGGATTTTTTTTTTTTTTATTTCTCTAGCTTTTTAAAACAAAATTGTATTTGCATAATTGCATTTAATTACTTATAACATATGGTGTGTATCAGCTTTTATGATGCATAAATTCCTTGTGATTTATGGTACTTTGCAGGGCATATTAAATGGGATTTTTGTTTTATCTTCAATTGATTTTCCACCCGCCTTTTTCTTTTATAGCTTATTGGTTTCTAGCATTAGTTTGGACAAAGTTTAATTTGATTTTTTCCTTAAAATTTATTCATTGTTTTCCATTATTTTTATTACCTATTCTTTTCATTTTCTGCTAATTCTTGAACATGTAATGAGACCCTCCTAAGAAAATGAAGTTAGACTACACTCTTATGTGTATTAGTTAAAAGGGCAAATAAACTGTTTGAATAGAAGCATCTTTTTGTTGCACTACTAATTATAACATAAATTTAACTTTTAAAATGAAATTACCAAATGAATTAATATTTAATTAATTGGTGATGTTAATTTAATAATACTTTTAATATATTAAAAAATAAAATACATAGATAGCATTTATATTGTTGTGGAACAAATTTTACATAAATAATACATTTTATCACATCATTTCAAATTCTTTTGTCAGACAATTCCATTACACCAAAAAGCCTCATCGAACTTACAAAACTAGAGCTTACATTGTGAAAATGAAGAGCAAAAGATGAATGGGCAGAAAAATTGTTTGTGAAGGGTCCCCTTGGGTTTATGTAAAATTTGTGGGATCTAAGGCATGGGGATCAAAGGAATTTGCGGGGAGTTTCTCGCATCGGTCTCACTTTTACTGGGGTGAGTTTGGGTCACCCTCAACGAGGAGAGATTGAACCATTGGTTTCCTCAATTCTACTAGAAGCATAAAATTAAAAATTCAGTTGGGTAATTCGACTTCAATGGACAAGGTAAAAGTTAATAAAAAATTTTTTTACCACTTTTTTATTTTTTAAATTTTATTCAATTAATTTATTTTTAAATATAAATAATAGTTAATTATTGTTTAATATAAATATATTTTAATATATATTTGTATTATAATTTTTAATAATTTTTTAAATATAAATATAATTTTTAATAATTATTTAATATAAATATAATTTTATTTATATTTTATTATTTGATATAATTATAATTTTAATAATGATACTTTAAATATAAATATAATTTTAATAACTTTTAATTATTCAACGTTAATATAATTTTTTATATTTTATTTTTAATATAAATTTTAATTATTTGTTATTATATATATTTTAATTTAATATTTTTAATAATTATTTTTATTTTAATTTTATCATTATTATTATAATTAAATTTAAATATATATATTTTAATATTAATTTTTATTTTACTAATATAGTAATCAATTTTATCCCCATTTCATTTTTTAATTTTATCACAGCCGATGCCACGACTCCTAAGGAATGCTGAAATGAAAAACCACGGTTACCAATGGCTTCAAATAATTCGCCAAGTGTTGCGTGCTGCCAAAGTGCCAATTCCCAAAAAGGCAGAGGCGCCAAGTTTCATTAAAGTTTTTTTTGGAGGCAAAATGTGGGGCGGGAAAAAAGATTTTTAATAATAAATAAAAGGTTAATATTACTTTTAATATTTTATTATTACCGGCAACCAACTCAAAGGACCTTTTTCTCTTCCTTGTGCTCTCTCTTTTATCTGCAAAATTCAATCTTCATTTTCTTTTTCTAGGTTAGGACCGGGTGCTTCTTGGTTATAATGGCGGATTCGGTGCCGGTGATCGATGTGGATGATGATCCGAAAGTCCCCAAAATGGACGGCCAAGATCAACCAAAGAAGACCCCGAAGCGAAAGAGAGCGTCGTGGGAGACCTTGAGCGGTGAACAACGAGAGGCCCAGATCAAGGACTTGAAGCAAGAAATGCAAGGGCTTTATGGGTATTACAAAGAAATGATGGAGCAGAAATCGGGTTTTGGAATGGGGTACGACATGGGGTTGGTTGAGTCCGGTTGTGCCTTAAATTCAGTGGTTGCGGTTCTGATGGAGGAGAGCGACTTGCCGCTGTCGAAATTGGTGGAGGCAATTCATGAAAAGGTCAAGGACAGAATGGGAAATGTGAGTATGGCTGCGGTGAAAAGCGCGGTGCTATTTGTAGGGCAAAGAGTGAAATATGGATTGAACAACGAAGATGCTGATCCTTTGGAGGATGATTCTCACTCTTCTCTTTGGTGTTGGGAGGTGACTTTTACTTTCATTTTCTTTTTTGGATTTTTGTTGTTTTTAGAGTATTTATCTTATTTGCTTACGTATTTGATAGACAAGAGATACAAAGTTGATGCCAAAACCTGTGCGAGCGACATTGAAAACTCGGCGTACTTGTAGGAAGAAGATTAATGAAAGGATTACTGCAGTTTCTGGTAAGAAGTTCTTAATTTCTCTGATTTCATGGTTGAGTCTGTTCTGATATGCCCTGTATTTCCCTAGTATTAAATTTTCTTGATTCTTGTTTTGAAGAATTCAGTCAACTAAGGGTCCTTTTTTACCCATCTAGTTACCACTGCTACAATGTCATATATGCTCATGCCTTATGGAG
The DNA here is from genome assembly GCA_038381835.1 of Adansonia madagascariensis. Classification (NCBI taxonomy): domain Eukaryota; kingdom Viridiplantae; phylum Streptophyta; class Magnoliopsida; order Malvales; family Malvaceae; genus Adansonia; species Adansonia madagascariensis. Next base: position 6,200,397 of record JBBYHL010000006.1, on the reverse strand, counting down.
TGCTATCAATGGTGTTTACAACTTTGGCCTTAGATTACTCCTTACTGAAAATGTTTAACTTTTGTGAATTTCATCTCTATCAAAAGTAACTTTGAATTCCCTTTGTGGAGCTTCAACAGTTTCATATTTTATACTACTCAGACTATAGACGGGGAAAAATCGAAATTTGTGTGTGCACAGACTTTTGTACTTTTGACCGAGGAACATTTTTGATCAACTTCACATCAGTATCTTCATTTTCATTTGGGTTTTTGGGATGTTTAAAGCGTAATTGCTATTCGGAGACAGTAACAACTTATGACACTGGTCATGTGAGTTCAAGATTTACTGTTTTTTCATTTTTAAACACTTTTTTGCATAAGTAGCCCATATTCAAAGATGTACTAAAACCGTAAATGCTGAATGATATTTTGACATCCTTATAGTATTTCCTCTGCATATAATGGTACAGTTTTGGTGTATATAACTTCAGTAGTTTCAGAACTTGAAGCCATTGTTACGGTGAATACTAATTTGAGTAATTCATTTGAATGCCCATCTAGAGGATAGCTAGTAAGTGAAAATATCCAGGAAGGTGTTCATGACAACATATCCATGACAAGAGAACTGGATGATTATATCATTATTCAAAATGTCAAAAAAGTTGATGTTTGATATTTGGCTTTACCTGTTGTGACCAAATGTTATAATTAAAAATATTAAACCCTTGGATTTTTGTGTTTTTGTGCCCCCCCTCTCTCTCCCTCTCTCACTTCAGGCTTTTGCTTACTTCTAATGTTCTAACATTGTGTGCAAGACTTTTTTCTTCTAGCAAGCTTACCCCAAGTTGATTGGCAAAAAAAAATTATTACAGTATCTTCTGTCTATTGACATATTTTATGCCCTGTTGGCCATCTGTCCCACATATTTACATGTGCTATGGTTTTAATTGACGAATCTGTTTTTGAATTCATTTACATATTGATAAGAAATTAGAATTGATTTGATGTTTAATTCTTTGGCATGTCTTCTTGCATAGAATATGATACGCAACTTTTTAATTGTAATACCTTAATTTTATGCATCAAATAGTTACTGATATTTATGGCTTATTTCAGCAATGATAACTCTGTTACAAAAGTCAGAGAATGATCATGGTTACAAGCATGATTTCCTGAAAGTATCAGAAAAGCTTGTCAAAGTATTAAGCGAGGCAGACATTCGCTTGTTGATGCTTAACATGTCGCAGAAGACTGATGCTGAGATGTATGTATCTACATGGTTCTACAAGTTTTGTGCTTGAATTTTTTTCTTTACACTAAAAGTTTTATCTGTTGCCATAGGGCTGAGAAAGAAGCAAAGCGAGAAGAGAAATTGTTAATAAAGCAATTGGAGATAAATAAAAGAGAAACTGAAAAGGAGAAGAAGAAAGTGGACCGTGAAATCAAGAAGGAGAAGTTGCAAAATGTATGTGCAAAATTTCAAAGTTTGCCCACGTGCAAACTGATTATTATCAAATGTTTTTGTTTTTAGTTTTGTAGACTGCTATCGGAATGTGTAAATCTGAATTATTCCCGAGATGTGATTGTGTTGGGGCTAACAAAATTACTCATGTTATTTACAGTTAAAATCCTTTTTACTTCTCAGATGTTGATGAACTTAGTTTATTTCAGGAAAAGATGAGAAAGCGATTGCAGGAAGAAACAGAAAAGGATGAAAGGCGTCGTGAAAGAGAGGAGGCTGAGATGAGGAAGCAGCTGCGGAAACAGCAAGAGGAAGCCGAGAGAGAGCAGCGACGGCGTGAGAAGGAAGAGGCAGAATTGAAAAAGAAACTTTCAATACAAAAGCAAGCTTCAGTTATGGAACGTTTCCTCAAAAAAAGTAAAACATCACCATGCCAGATGGAGGAAATGACTAGGTCAACCGCATATTCTCCATCCACTGAAAAGAGTGAAAAGGTGCCTGAACCAGTTACTCTATCCATCGACAGGGCTCTTTCATCCAATGAAGAAACTAATATTGATGATCTACGCAAGTGGGTTTCTTATTTTTTTTTTCTGAATTGTTTGATTTTTTAGGCTTTGGTTTTTATTTTTTTTTTCAAGTTCACATATAGCATTGTGCTTTTCAGGTTGCACTTATCTTCTTGGCGCCACTTAGGTCATTCTCTTCGTTCAAATCAAAAAGAGTGTTGGGGCATGCGTATGAAACCTAAGACTGAAGTGTTTAAGGAACTGAAGTTAACTGCTAATAAAGGGTTATACCGCTATGAATTGAGTGTTGAAAGGCTTGTAGATGGATGGGGAGAACAGAATTCTGATGATAGATCCTTCCCTAATGATGCTGATGTTTCAGTTCATGATGTTAGAAAGCGCTGTGTAAGGAAGCAGTTATTGCAATTTGATAAGAGCTGCAGACCTGCATTTTATGGTATTTGGCCTAAGGAAAGGTAGGCTCCTATTTCTTGCCTTTTGCATTCTTTTCCTCTAAGATAAGCTATATTCTGTCTAGAAGATTAATATCTAGTTGAAAGGTCATTGTTAAATATAAGAAAATGCATTATTGTATCAATGTGTTAATATTGAATTCCACCTCTCAACTATATTATTTTGTTACCCTTGAAAATTTGAAAATAGCTTCCTATAACTGATTAACAATACCTTGGATAAATTGATTTATCAATTTTAATCTCTGCACTTTTGAATTAGATTGTGATTTGTACAAGCTGTGTGTGTAGTGATGTAAGTAGCCACTGTGTTCATATCTACCTTGGCTAGAGCTAACCAATTAAGCTTTGTGAACAAGTATTAATACTACTTTGAGGCTTGATCTCAAAGATCTGAGTTTGAACATTTGTATGTTTGACTCATAAATCTTCACGAGCAAATCCAATAAACTTTTGTGAAAATACTTGATAATAATGTGTTTTATCTTTGTAAAATTTTCACTACTTGAAGCTTTAATATTATTCATATTTGATACCAAGGTCATTGAAAAATAGACCGCATAGATTACAAATCAGCTATTATTTTGTGAAAATTTATTGCATAATAATTTTTTCCCTTAAAAATGAAGACATCATATGGTTAGGGACATGGTAAATGCGGAGATATCTTCTTTTATTCTTTTCTGATCAATCCCACATTGATAGTGGAAAGGAGATGGCATTTATAAATGAGCCCCTACCCTTAAGTTTTGTCAATCAAATTGAAAGGGGTCTTGCATGTTTAGGACCACAATGAAACTGTCAAGGGCCAGTCAGCCCTCTTGATATTTGGCCTGCAAATAGTATGGGCTCTAAACCTTTTTTTTTTTTATAACAAGGAAAATTTGAGTTTCAAGCTTTACATCTTTGGTGAATTTTAAGCTGCTTTTTGTGGTTTAAGCCGAGATCTTGGTATGAGCTCTTGGTTGGCTTATAGCTCGATTAACTAACCTGAGCGAGTTTGAATACACTTTCTTAACCTTGGCTTGAACTTAATAATTATTCTAGCTCACTTAAATTTACCTGATCCAAGTGCAAATGCAGGAAAAAATATTGCATGGATTTCTCCACAAGAATTCCTTTTTTTTTTTTTGTGTACTTTAATGTAGCTAGTAGAATGACCTTTCCACTAGAGCAATTAATGCTTTCTTTACCTCTTGCTTCTTTTCAGAATTCCTAGTGAAAGGCAATCGACAATTTGGATCACCTAATGCTTGCTGTGCTTTTGCTCAAATCAAGTTCTAGCAGTAGATGTTTCTCAGAAAAAAAAAAGGCAAATGGAAATTGAAAGTGGAAAATTGTTTAAAAATTATCAATCTCTTTGTTGATCAGATTGCATTTGTAATTTTCTAGTGCATTTTGTACTCCATGTCCTGTTCAAAGCATCATTTGTTGACTCTTAATAGTTTTAGGAGTCAAACAAAAGAAAGAATTCAAGTGTGTTTTGAGGCTCCCATTACCTTTTAATGTAATGATTGTACTGTGGAAATATGAAAGTGAGTCCTAAAATCTCTTTATACTTCTAAAGTGGCATCTTAAATTGAATAATATTAAAAAGCAATGGTGATAATTATTGGGGACAAAGGGTATTTGATGTCACTTAGTGTTCTTTGTGAGGTTGTTGCTTTGATGCCCCCTTGCTTTCAATTTCATAATTAAATTGATAGTTTGTGGTTTTGCTGTATCTTCAGTAATGTTGTGGGACCTCGACGCCCATGGAGGAAGGACCCTGATTTAGACTATGATGTGGATAGTGATGAAGAATGGGAGGAGGTACTGTAAGTTTGTTTTCAGACTGAAAATCAGATGTAAACCTGGAAATAATGTTTTCATTTCACAGGAGGAGCCCGGTGAAAGTCTTTCAGATTGTGATAAAGATGAAGAGGAGGAAAGTTGTGAAGGATGCTCTAAAGCCGATGATGAAGATGAAAGTGAAGACGGATTTTTTGTACCAGATGGATATCTCTCAGAAAATGAGGTAAAAACTGGCTTGGAAGATATTCTATCTTGTACTAGCTTCTGAACCAAAGAAGAATCGTCTAGTATTTACTCAAAAATGACAGGCTCAAAGTGCTTATTTGAGGCTTGTGTGCAGGGTGTACAAGTTGACAGGATGGAATCTGATGCTTCAGTTGAGGAGACCCAAAGTTCCCATACTAGCGAGCAAGATGGAAAGAATGAGGAGTTTGGTGCATTACTTTGGCAACAGAAGTATCTAAATAATTTAACTGAGCAGGCACTTCGAAAAAATAACCCATTGATTATATTAAATTTATTGCATGAAAAGGCATCACTGCTAACGGCTGAAGATCTGAATGGTACTCCTAAATTGGAGCAGACATGCTTGCAAGCTCTGAGCATGCGAGCATATCCTGGTGGCCCAACTGTAGAGATATCAGTTGATAGCATGGCATGTGACAATCAAGAAGCTTGTTTGTCAAGTGGGAAGGCCGGTGCAACAGCAGCCTTTTCTGTGTCCCCAAGTCCAGACTCTAATTTGCCTCTTGTTGTAAGTTGCACATCCAACCAAAGTTTAATCTAAAATATCCTTTGGCTATTATTATGCTTGGGAATGTATTTTCCCTGCTATTATTGAACCTTATCATGATGGTAGCAGTAAGGTGATCTTATGACCTCTTAGGAGCTTGGAATTGTAACTTTTCTGTCAAAAATGCTAGCATAAACTGCAGTCTTTTACTGCTCATGATGATCTTGCTGGTTTTAGGTATCTACAATTCAGTCATGCTCCCTTGGTATCAATAGGTTGGTAGAGTCTTTGCAAGAAAAGTTTCCTTCAATTCCGAAGTCTCAGTTAAAAGACAAAGTTCGTGAGATATCAGAATTCTCTGATAACCGTTGGCAGGTTAGTAATTCGATTCCTGATTTTAGATTTGGCTCGCTGCTAGTGGCATCCTTTTTTTAATCATTATTTTTTTTTATTTTTTTTTCCTTTTTGGGTGATTACATGGATGACATAATTATTGCTCCCCTTTTGAGAACACTAAAATACCATGCTTGGTTTAAATGGTTGAATTAACCTCTAATAATACCAAGAAGAATGATTAGATAGGCTAGGGAAATGTACAATTAATGGTTTGATGCTAGACAATCATTCTTGAATTAGTTAGGTGCATGAAGTTTGTTTTTTTTTTTTTCTTTCAGGTCTTTCAGTTAATTTTCTCTCTTCTTGCCTTCTCAACTGTTGCTAAGTTTCTGATGAATTTTTATTCTTCAAGATCGTCAGTCCTTGACAAAGGAGGCCAAAGACTAGGACTTGAATTACAGAGCTGGTTATTACCATATATTGCATGCCTTTATTTCGAGTAGCAACCATAATGCCTTGTGAATGCTTTCTGAACCACTTCCATGCCCATAAGGGTTTTGAGTGCTGGAGAAACAGTCTTTAAATGACAATGTCAGTTTGCTTTGAGTTTTGTACTGATACGGGGGTGATCTTTGTTTGCAGGTGAAGAAAGAAATCTTACAGAAGCTTGGCATGTCAACTTCACCAGGTATGTATGAGTCTATCTGGTTTGCCTTAGCTAGTTAGGCTTAAATGTTAATTTTCCTTAAGTGAACGATTATTTTAACCCAAATTGACTGACTGACAGAGAAGGGTGGTGGTGGACGAACCAAAAGTATAGCTGCATTTTTCTCGAAAAGGTGCCTGCCTCCTCCAGCTGCTGCTGATAAGAGTATGAGCCCCATTGAAACCTCTCCTCAGCAATTACTGAAACCGGGTTCAGCTGCTCAGGGCCCGGAGCAACAGGGTTGTTCATACAACCATGCATAGCCACCAGTTACTGTAAAAGTCTAAACCGTTTTTGCTCATTACTTATGGTACAGTCTAGATAGAAACTGGCTCAAGTTTATAAAATTTTGTTAAGATGATGGAATGGAAGGGGTTAGGCAGGGTTTTGGATTGTGTGCCAAGTTCTTTTATACAGTAGGAGGGTCACCCTTCGCCCTTACCTAAACGCATCTGATATAATGTTTCTGAATATGCTACTTATTACCTTTTAATTCTAGTGAAGTCGTGACATATTAGACTTCTGTTTTGGTCGGGGATTATAATTTGTTTCAAAATTTAAGCTAATTTTGTAGATAAGGCAACGTGAGAATTTTTTGCATCAAAATTCTCATCAAGTAATTAATCGCCTTTTTCATTCATAGGAGGCTTCAAGTTCATAGGCATTCAGTCATGCATTTGTAGTTATAGATTTATTAATTTTAATATAAAAAATTAAAATTCATGAAAATGAAAAAAAAAAAGTCTATTAAATTGAAGTTTTTTATCAAATAATTTGGCTGACATTTCAAGATCAATGAAATGTTCAAATTTTGAACAGAAAATAATTTAATAATTTAGCAATTTAATGAAGAATTTAATTTTTTATCTGTCATCAATTAAATATATTTAATGAAAAATTTTTAAGTAAATTATAATTTTTATTTATAAATTAGATAAATTTTATTAATAATAAAAATAAAAATATTTATTATTATAAGAAATATAATGACTATTGATTTTTATTTTTGTTAGTATAAAATATTTTTTATATTCAAATTGTTGCAGGTTGAAGATGATAAAAAATAGTTAAAATACAAAGAATTAAAAGTAATAGACAAAGATAATATTATAGAGATATTTAGGTTTAAAATTTTTTTTAGATGTAATAATAAAATAATAATTGAAAATATTTCTTTTTAAACTTAAATATCTTTATAGTGTTATTTTTTTTTTATTTTTAATTTTTTTATGTTTTAGCTATTTCTTATCATTTTCATCCTACATCAATTTGGTATCAAAGCTATGGTAAGGAAATCAAGAATAGCAAGTAGAATTGATCGAGTTGAGGCACATGGTGAAAGATTTGTTGCAAGTTATACAAGTTTTGTAACGATAAATAGACGTGAGAGCTCTCATGATTTTTTTTTTCAAATTTAATTTTGATTCTAATTTTAATTTTAGTTTCAACTATAATTAATTTGAATTTTAATTTCAGAAAATCCAGAAAAAAGAAAAAAAATAAAGAAAAGAACAAATTAAAAAAAAAAAAAAAAAAAAAAAAACGATAAAGACCGATTGGATTGAAATGAGACTCCTTAGATTAAGAGTAAACTCTGAACTCTAGATCAACATCAATAGGATTTTTATCTTGATTAAAAATACAATTTGATTTCGAAGGGAACTCTAAACAGGATTGATAAAAGATCCTAGCTTTTTTTCCTTTTTTTCCCCATAAAAAGGAGCTACTCTCAGATTTTCAACTCAGAGAACAAACACAAAGATTAAAAGCAGCACAGAGAGAGATTCATACAAATATTATTGTTGTTAAAAAAATTTCATTTTGTTAAGATGAAAAATTTTCGTCTTGGATTTTTTGAATGCTTTGTCTAAAGATCGAAAAGAGAAAGTGTTAGGAATTTTTCTGGGTCTTTGCCAGTGTTTTGGATTTTTCAATGAAGTCGACGAGAGTTTGGAGTTTTGAGGACTGTTTTCTGGGTTCGCTATTGCATTTAAAGATGTTTGGGCTTTTTGGATACTGATATATTGCGATACGCGACCATTCATCGAAATCTATACGTACGAAGTGGTGCAATATCAGATTTTGAAGAACAGCGACTTGCGGTGACGAAGTTTACGAAGGAAGCAGCGATCGGTAGGGCAAGGAAGTAGGAAATTCGTTGAAAAAAAAAATGTAAACGTTTGAACTAATTTTTATCAAACGGGTTTGGACTGACTTTCGTCCCAAAGGCATTTATCATCTGTATTTGGTTTCTGCCATTTACTTCAAAGCATGGTAAAGTTATTTATGGCGTCATCATGACATCAAACTGAGATTTTTTGTTTTCGCTGCTTTTTATATTTAGGTTTTTATATATGATTACTAATATATTTTGTTGTCTATTTTTTTTCAGATTTAATCTCAATAGTCAATTCTTGATTAATTTTTTATTTTTTTATTATTAATTTGTTAATTTAGGATAACGTGAGATTAACTAGGTATTTGCATTTTTTGTTTTATTTTATATACGATTACTATTTTTTTGTTATTTTTTCAGATTTAATTTAATTGACATGATTAATTATTTTGATTTTGAGTAAATATTTTTTTAATATTATTATTTTAATGAATTAATTTAGGATAAGATCAATAAAAATTGGTAAGACCAATTAGTTAAAATTAATTTAGGGTAATATGAGATTAATTGGTACTATCTTAGTTAGGCGTTTTGGGGTGCTGATCTTTCTTCAAATGTAATTAAACTCTCGAACCTTGTTTTGATACGTATAGTAAGACCTATCTTTTTTTAATTATTTTTTTTCAGGCTTAGGTTTACATTAAAAGGGATAAATCATACAGATAACTAATCATATATAGATAAGAATGATTAGTGACGATTTCGATTATAAAGTTTAACATGCTAAATTCGTAATTAGCATGTTATGATAAATTGCGATTTCACTGGAGACTTAGAGAATCAAGTAATAGGTTAGTTATATGTTGTCCTTGGTTTATAATTATTGGTTTTCGAAAGTTTTTAACCTTGTGTGTTTTTTTTTTGTTTATATTTATTTCTGCAGGTATTTCTTTTGTTTAAGTTAAAGATTTGCTATTCATTCGCACATACTGCACATGCATTACATAAGCCCTATACCTGGGCTTGACCTTTTAGAGGGGTAAAGTACCTAAACCTTCGTGAGATAATAACCTCTGAATGGGCTAATGAAACACTTTTAAAGAGTAAATTACTTAAAGTCTTCGTGAGGTAATAACCTCCTCTTACCCAAATTGAACTCTTTTTAGTTAAAGCCTATAATGGTTGAAAATTGTGGTGCCTTACTTATCCTTTATGGTAGCAATTTGGAGACTTTTTTAGATTGGTCAAGTATCCTTAATCCAACATATAGGCAATCTTTAAAAGGCCAACCTTAAGATAAAGCCACTGCCTACCATTTTAGAGTCAATAGCTTAAATTAGGACACATAAAGGAACACTTCTTATCTTTTATCCCAAAATTTGTACTTTATTTATGTACCTTTTTCTTTTTATTGCTACAATGCAATTTCTAACTTTCATTATTATGATATGATTTCTAACTCTTTTACTAATAAATTCATGAATCATGAAATCATCATAAATATTGTAATGTGACCGACATTCCTTAGTCATAAGTCTTCAAACACACATATATGCATATTGATTTAGTGTTTCTGGTAATAGATTTGTTCCTTGTGATCTTTATCAACATTCATTCACATTAGCATCCATGATATTTCATTAATGTTCATGTATCCATCGCATTAAATAAGAATGCAATCAATTTTTTTATTATTAGAAGAATTATAGCTCTTAGAAGAGACAAGGGAGCTTGAGTTAATACTTTGGAGGAAAACATTGAAGAGTTTAGACATGATATTAGGGAGATAAAAAGGCAGCTTTCTGAACTGATTAGTATAGTTAAAGGTCCAGATTAAACCATTGTGGCTTATCAAAAATCTCCACCACCTTTTGCATAACTAATGTATCATGTGGCATAAATAATGAATTAGAGATGCAAGTGGTTGAACTTAAAGTATCTAATGGCCAGTTTAAAGCCCTCGTGGTACCATATACCCTTTCAGACATTTGAGGCCAAGCCTCTTAACTTCACATCCTCATTACAGATTGGTCCACATTTAAACCCAAGTTATTGTCTGTCACTTGTCAACCACTTTTTGGATCCAATGCTCGGAAAAGGTCATTGGGAAATCAAGATAGAATTTCCATTGATCCAATTCCAATGATCTATACGGAGTTATTTTCTGTAGCTTATTTGGGCAAATCTAGTTAGACTAATCTATTTGGAGCCTTTGAAGCCCCCTTACACTGAAGGCCAAAGTATCACTTGTGATTATCATATCGGGAATTCTGGCCATTCTATAAAAAATTATGGGGCTTTAAAGAAAAGGCATAAAGCTTTGCTTTTAATGTATTTCAAAGAGAAGGCAATGTCGGATAATGAGGAAACGTTTTACCCTTGTCAACCTACTATTATAGACAGTTTGCCCCAAGAAAACTAATGAGTAATCAAGAGAGAACTCATATTGGTTCAATTCCTATAAGTTACACAGAATTACTCCTACAGCTCATATACGCTCATCTTGTTACATCAGTTTTGTTGGAACCACTTAATCCTCTCTATCCCAAATGGTACGATGTTAGTGCACGATGTGGTTATCACTATAGAAATCCTGGTCATTCTTAGATAATTGCTAGCTCTTCAGCATAAGGTTCAAATTTTGATCAAGGTAGGTTTATTAAGGATTGAAAGGACAAAGCCAAGTATTCGAGGGAACCTTAATCATTTAGTAACAAAGACAAATTACCAATTAAGTCTTCCTGTCTCTGAATTTGTATTTACTGCTAGATGGATTCAAGAGAAAATGTCGATTTTTGACCTTTTGCCTTTGCTAGTGAAGTATCAGTATGTTGCCCTGATATCACATGGGGGCAATTAGACACTTAGTAAAAGATTACAAGTAATTGAAGCAAAAAATTGAACCTTTCTTTGGAAGTTTTAGAACATTTGAAATCTAGATTTGAAGATTGGGACCTTGGATGCTTAGTTTGGATAATTCCAAACTTTTGGATATTTTCGTTTTTAGACATGACATTTTGAACATTGGTTAGGTGTTTAATAGTTTTGTTTGCAGGATGTTTAAACATTAATTAGGTGTTTAATAGTTTAGTTTTCTTTCGATTTTGGACGAAACTACTTAGGTTACATGTTTCTTTAAGTTTGAATAAAAATGTCTTTGATCTTAAAGTTGTCCTAAATTGGACATTATCTAGCTTTTAGGTTTTTTCTCTTAACTAGGACATTATCTAACTTTTAGAAAAGTTTGTCTTAATTTGGACAAACCACTTAGCATGTAATATTTCCTAAACCATTTAGAAAACTTGTTTTCAAAAGCAACATTTTAAGACATTACATCAGACATTACCTAACTTTTAGGTTGTTGTCTTAATTAGGATATTACCTAACTTTTAGATAACTTTTATCTTAATTTGGACAAACCATTTAGCATGTAATACTTCCTAAACCATTTAGGAAAGTAGTTTCCAAAAACAACATTTTAAGACATTAAAATAAAGAAACATATTGTCTAAACATTTTATAAAAAAATTAGTTACCAAATTTTAGTTCTTTTAATATATGTTCGTTTTAGGAAATGGTTTTGTCTTAAACCAAATCTATAAACTTGAAAACCATCCGAACTTTTTGCAATGTCAATTCTATTAGATAACCATTAATCCTACCACAATTACATTTCAAAATTTTAAAAATCAAATTCCTAAATTTAAGGAATTACACTCTCACTAGGAAACTATTTTTGCTCAAAGTAGGACTCTAAAAGTTAGTGTCTTCGATGAAGGCAAACACTTTGGCCATTGTTAGCTATATTAGCTTTGAATTAATCTTAGTTTTGATATAACTAAAACTTAAGCTTAATTAGCTTGTGTTTAATTATTTTCAAGATTGGTATTTTTCCATGAAATATTTTGTAAACACTTTGAAACATACTAAAATGCATTTTAACTCCTTTAAGCACTCAAAAATGTGTTCTTAATACATATTTTTATATTAAACATTTTTTAGATAAGTTTTACATGTTTTAAAGTCAAGCAAAACCTTTTAAAATTGATTTTCATGTGAATGTATCAATACACTATGTGTATGTATCGATACAATACTTGACAGTAGCTAAATAACTTTAAATGTAGAAATTACTATTCATGTATCGAGACAAAGTATTCTGTATTGATACAGGACTGTTCATGTATCGAGACAGATCTTTCTGTATCGATACATGACTATTTAATGGTCATATTTTAGACTGTTAAACACAATGTATCGACACTTACTTAATTGTATCGACACAGAGGCACAGGGAACAATGAGAAATGACATTTTAAAGGCTCCAACGGTTATATTCCTTCACCAAATTTTCCCAACGGCTATAAACATGATCAAGGGTATAAATAAGTCACTCTAACACCTTCAACAAGTAGAAGAACCAAGAGAATTGTGCTTAAAGTCAAATCTTTCATCCTTTCCATCATTTTCACTAAGTAGTTCATCTTTGCATAGGATTTATTCTTCCTATTTTTGTATTCATTTTGTATCTTTAGATACATATTTTCTTTGAGCCAAAATTCTTGTAAACACCTAACTTTTAGAGGTTTTATTTGTTTACACTCAAATCCTTGCAAAAAAAGGGAGGTTCTTACTTAGCAATTCAAAAGTAAAGAATGTTTCTACTTAGCCTTCAAAAGTAGTGAGAGAGGGTTCTATCTTAGCTACAAAAGATAGGGGGTAGAGGTTTCTATCTTAGCCTTGAAAGATAGAGAGTGTAAAGGTTATACCTTATCCTTGAAAAGTAGACAATTCAAGTTAGTGAATTGTGAAAATCTGAGGTAAGTGAGGCCGAGGTAGAGGACGTAGGCAATTAAGGTCGAACCTCTCTAAATCTTTGAGTTTGCTTATCTTTCCCTTGTCTTTAATTGTTTATTTCTATTCACTAACTTGCACTCCAAAGTTTGTTGTTTATATTTCTAAATTTTATTTATCAAAGTTTTAATTTACTAAAATTTTGAGAAATCAATTCCCCCCTCTTGATTTCATTCACCACTAAAAGGTCTAACAACCATCAAATGGCAGTTGCCCCCAATTCATGGAGCTTGTAATGCACCATTTATGGTGGCTATTGGATGCCTAAAAAGTGGCTGCTGGTTACACTTATGGCAGCGACAAGGATGGCAACATTTGCCTCTATGTGCACTACTTTTAGTAGCAAACTATGTAACAATGGTTACTACAATTTCTAGCAATGTTCCATGCCATGAATAACCCTCAAAGCTGAATCATATGCAGCTAAGATGCTACCCTAAAATTTCAGCTAGGTTCTAGAACTTTTCCACACTCATGGATGGAGATGTACGACACAAACACCTACAAAACAACCTAAAAATACCAACATTGAAGTAATATTGGATTAAGCTTGTAATTGATTTTATTTAAATGTTTTTAACACAAATCAATCAAGAACCATAAATGGAAGCATTTAAACATCAAATTCTAGAATTGAAACAACTTAAAAAACGGATGTCAATGGCTACAAAAATAGCTCCAAAAATCAAACTCAAAATAATCCCATTTGGCCTTAAAATGACTAGGTAAGCTTAAGACGTCTTAGGGCTTTTACCCAAATTAATTAAAACAATTTTAATCAATTATTTAAAAACTTTGAAACATGACTAAAGTCCAAAATTACATGTTGTCTAGATTTGAAAAAAATTAACAAAAAATAATTTTTTAAGAATTTTACTAGAATCGAAAATAACAAGATCAGCACATAAATCAATCAGATTGATTTTCACCAATAATTGGCTTTCAAAACCATAGGTAATTTATGAACCTTTGGCTCTAATACCACTGAAGGGAAGTTTGGGCTCATGCTTATTGAAATAAGCATAGAAAATTTAATTAAATTAAACATGCACAAAGGAAAATAAATAGAGAAATACTTAGATTTCCTCTGGATTTGCAGGTCAAGTAGAAATCTTTGGATCTGTAGGTCAAGTAGAAATTTAAAACATAGATCTAATCGAGATCTTACGTACTCAGAGACTCATAACTTTGAGTGTGTCGATCCTTGCACAATCATTGACATGAGCTGGTTACTTTGATCTCTCTTTTAGGCCACAAGTAGCACAAGCATCATGCCTTTGAGGTGATCCACAAAGATGGCATTGGAACCTTTATAAAGGTCCAGTGATTCTTTAGTGCTAGCTGTCGCAACATGGCTTGGATACGAATCTTGACCAACTTGACTTAAAATGATGGGTGTACCCCTCGTTCCTATATATATATCTATATATCATCATTTTCTTTTATTCTAGGGGCCATATCAATATTATTATTGTTTTTTATTTTTTGTACCTGAGGACTGAGTTGTCAAGATGAATCGCTCACTCAACTTAACTCCAAATAGTCATTACGAATCGATCATTTATTTAGAGTTGCCACCAAATTTTGGCTAGGTGAGATTAAACACTTGTCGGAGTTTATATTTTAAGAATTATGAAACCCATAAAAACAAACTCTAAGGTTTGCGCACATGCCAGAGATTGCATGAAAGGGTCCAAGAGTTGATTACAATCACAAGTAAGGATCAACCTTCTCATGAAGCCTGGCAATCGATACCTTATTAATCCCGTGTTAACTTAAATTTTGATTTTTATTTGGTTTCAATATTTGATATTAATTATAATTCCCATATTTAAAAATAAAATTTCATGAAACAAATTTATTATTCCAAATAAGAAAATTGAGTTTTAATATTTTTGAAAATCAAAATATCTTTTGCACCCTTTTGAAGAACTAAAAGAATGCAGAGGTTTTTATCATTCTATTTCGTAACCGTTGGAGAGCCAGTGGAAAAAGAAGGCTTTAAAGATGAAAATATCTTTTGTGCCCTCTGGAGAACCTATGGAATATAAAAGGTTTTATTTGTTTTGAAATTTTTGGAAAATCCTAATTTTCATATTTTTAAAAGGATATCTCGTTTATTAAAATAGTCTGTGAGCTTATCTCATATCGCAGAAGAAATTTTATGTATTATTTTAACATCGAGGACATTGCCTTGATTTGAAAAAATTTGAATTTTATTAATAATATTAAAAACTATCCTAAGACTTTGTTTAGATAAAAAGTACTAAACATGACTCTAGGGACTTGAATATGGTCGATATGACCAACATGATCCTTAAAGTACACTTTTGACATAAAAGTATCTCAATGACCCTAAAAGACTCGGTTCAAAAATAAATTAATGCAATATCTTTAAGGAGTACCTTCGACCTATAAGGATCTAGGTAACCTAAAGGGCTTGATGACATCATAAATAAACAAACCTACTCATACTGCACAACTTCGACATAGAAGTATCCTAATGATTACATAGGATTTGGTTTTAACATGAATTACTAAAGTATCTCTAAGGTTTACCTCTAAAATATACGTATCTAGCAACTTAAAGGGCTGTATGACATCATAAACAAATGAACCTACTTCCACTGTACACCTTTGACCCAGAAGTATCCCGGCGATCACATAAGACTCGATTCTAAAGAAATTACTAGAATACCCTTAAGGTATACCTTTGACTTATAAGTATTTCGGTAACCTAAAGGGTTGGAAATGATATGAAATGACTATTACACCCTCCAAGGGCAACTCAAACATCAAGGTAGACATAAAATGCAAAAATTGCTAATAGGTCCTTGGACTTTTCAAAATTGTATTTTGTACCTTAATGAAGAATCTAAAGAATATGAAAAATTTTAATAATTTCTACACCCTTATGGAAGACCATAAGAATGGCCCCAAAACGATATAGAAGTATAAAACGCATTCAAATAAGTTAAACTAAGTACAAAAACATATCTAAAGATGCCTACAAGTAATTGACCAATTTTGGATGGCCACAGAAAAAAATTTTACAGTTTTTGCAATTTATTCCTTAAGATTCCCATATTTACAAAGTAAGCAAAATAAAATCAAAACATCAAAAAAATCATCAAAGTTAGATTTAGCCAAGCTTAGAATCAACCTTCCAAGGCCATTAAAAATTTGGAAAAATTATTTTTAGGCCCCTAAAAGTTTCAAACTTTATAAAATAGTCAAAAATTTCATGAAATCAAGCATGTAAAATTATTCAAGGCCACAAATATTTTTGATCAAAATATATTTCAACTAAAAAATATATTTTCATCACATATTTGCATAAATATCACCATATATACATGTCATAATTTTTACTAAATTAAAATAAGCATAAAATCAACATAAATAGTGAATAAATCAACATAAATCAACAAAACGTCATTAAGAAAAATAACATAAAAATACATACATGAAAATAATAATATTTCTAACAAAAATGAATGAAAATAACAAAACAAAAATTTTTGTATAAGAGTCTACCTTAAAAATTTGAAAATCTAATGAATTTTCATTTTTTAATTTTTTTCTCGTTCTTTTTTGTTCTATCCAAAAGCTTGAAATGAAGAAATCCAACCCTTATTTATAAAGGATGGAGGATGGCAAGATGGTGGAGATTTCACCAATTTCCACAACTCTTTTTATTTTATTGATTGATTGATTGATTCATTTTATTTTAGATTTTTATTAATTTATATTTGAGCTAAATTAATTATATATGTCTTTTAATGGATGATGTTATGCGTGACATTATCAAGGTTTAGAGAATTTTGGAAGATATTTATATAATCTGTAAAATTATACAGTAAAAATTAGTAAGAAGGATTAAATTGCAAAGATAGAGAATTATGTATTTGAAAGAAAATTTCATATGATCAATTTAGTTTAATCTAATAATAAAAGCAATTTTTATGTACCATAAAGAAACATTAAAAATATCAAACTCATAAAATTTTATAAGAAAAACCCTTACCGGGAAAATTGGTATATGTAAAAAAAATGCAAAACTCATAAAATAAATTAAATTTTTACAAATTGAATTAATATGAATTCAAAAATGATATTTAAAGAATTTAAAAAATTATAAACTCAGAAAAATCTTGTCGACAGGATTTACGAAATAGAAAACTTCGTATCTTAAAAATAAAAAAATCCTGAAAAAATGTAAAACTCATAATATAAAATGAAATTTGAATAATTGATTTAATGGCTGTTAAATGGAAATATTTAGAGAATTTTGAAGTTGAAAACCTGAGCAAATTTCGCTAAAAATTTTATAGATAAAGGAAAGCTCGTATTTTAAAACTAGAAAAATTTTAAAAAAAATTAAAACTTATATAAAATGAATTAATTATTCAAAATATTAATTTACAAAATGGTAAATATGAAAATCCAAGATCCGAAAATAAGTCTTTATTGAAAAAATCGCAAGCAAAATACTCGTGATACAGTGAAAAATTCAAAAATAAGTAGCAAAATTGCCAACTTAATGCCTCATGGTAAAAAAAATGTCAATATGAATTTTTATTTGAATATTTCTGATTTTTGGAGTGCTTATCGGTATAAATACCACACTGGTATTTTTAAAAATATGCAATGGTTAACTTCCTAAATTAAACTAAAAACTCTCAAAAAATTCTTAAAAATGGAAAATTTGGTTGTGATAACATGCACAAAAACAAGTTTCAAAATTTCACAAGTATAAAGTTAAAAGCTAATTATTTTACTTGATATTCATCTTTTTTGTTCGAGATTTACTCTTGATGACCTTCGAAATGACACTAATTTTGTCACATGCAACTACGGTCATTTAAGCATAATTAAATAGGTTCTTGAAAATGTATATTGCCCTTAAAGGAAATTTACCTCCAATAGGACAAGTGCTTGATTTTGTATCTTGGATATTTTTGGACTGACGGGGAAGAAGGCTCGGACAAAATTAGGTGTCTGCAGCTGCCTCCTTTGGCCATTGCTGAGCATAGGGAGCAGGGCAAAGACCAAATAGACTCAATTTTGTGGGGGCCCTAAGAGCTTTTTTTAAAAAGTTTTTTTTACATACACACACATATATATATATATATCAACTAAAAAAAACCTATGAAAACTCCACTAATCCTTCTGCTTAACCGGATTAAGTTAACTTAAACCCTACTTCGCCTACCTTACCATAGGATCATGTGAAAAGGTGATAAATTTTTGAATGCTTCGTATATCTCCATCAAAGCCTTTTCAAAGCCTTCTTCACCTACCTTACGATAGGATTACATGAAAAGGTGATAGATTTTTGAATGCTTCAAATATCTCCATCGAAGCTTTTTCAAAGCCTTCTTCACCTACCTTACCATATGATCGCGTGAGAAGATGATAGATTTCTTTAGAGAATCGTTTAATCTTTCCTGACAAGTCATCAAATATTAAATATCAAATTAGTGTTCATTAATTCAGATATATAATTTATGCATTTGGATAAATATCTGCTCAAGGCATATTCATAAACTTCTATTTTAATAATGAAAAGTATCATAATTCATCAAAATTCCAAGATTTATGGAATGAGATCACCTTCTCACTCTGACTTGGGGAAAAATTTTACTTGATCAAAATTTATGAAAATTCCAAAAACTTTCAACAGTGGATTTTCCAATATCAATGATAATAGATATGCTATCTACGTCATGATGTTAAAACTTTTTCTTTTGGTCGATGATCACCATTCAGGACTTCTTTGAATGAGATGAAGAAATGAATTTAGAGGCAAAAATGGGGTGGCACTGCTAAAATTTATCTTGAAAAAATGATATAACAAGGTCAAGGTTTATCAAGAGCAAATTTAGGTAAATGTTCCTTTTCTGGGAATTCCTTGAAAAAAAATAATCAAGTTATAACATCCTTTTAATTTTCAAATACAATAGTCCAAGAGGTGTTAAACTAATTCTAGTAAACAACAAGTCTCGAAGGGTTGATTTGAGAGGCTTTTGGTAAGCATTAATTCCCAGGGTTAGGTACAAAAATTCTAAAAGGTTATTTTGAAAGGAATCAATGTTTGGTCATTTGACTTAACCTTTTATTGATGTCGTATAGTTTCATGGGTTTGAAATCATTTTTGAATTAGGATGGGTTGTTATTGGTGGCTATATTTGTTGATTTTAGGAGTAATTTCAAGGCTTTTGAGCTTGCCCTATAATATTTTTGAGGACTCAAAAATCATCCAAAAAAGATGAATATGAAAAGAGCTTCATAGGAATGGCCCGACAGCTCAAATAGCTATGTTTAATTGAAATGGACTTTGGTAGGTACATAATGTAGGCCATGGATCATGGTTTCGAAAGAAAAGGATAAATAGGCCCAAATCAAATGTTCGAGGGTAATTGAACAAATATCACTTTTCTTCAGCAAAACTCGACCCGATATGTTTTCCAAGGCAAAACACATCTACATTCTTCATTTACTTTTGCTTGCTTTGTTCTTCATTTTGGAAGGACTTGAAATTTGAACTTTCTTGATTTATTTTTTAACTTTGGAAAACTTAAAATTTGAACTTTCTTTACTTTTTTACTTTGAATTTGAACTTGAAACTTGAACTTTCTTTATTTTTCACTTTAAATATCTAAACTTGAAACTTGAACTTTCTTCGGTCTTTAAAATTTGCCTTATGACATCTGACTTAGTCTTCTTATAACTTTAAAATGGAATTCGGTCCTTCTAATTTTGAAAAATCATTTCATTTACCCCTTAGTATGAAGGGTGATCTTTGAGTAGGGTTCAAAGAAAGAAAATAAATTATTAGACTCAAAGGGGGTCGCACAGGGATGATTTTTTATTTTTGTGAAGGGATAGAAAAAAAAGGCCATTTTTTATTTGGAACACAACCATTTGAACTGGCAAACATTTCGTTAGGAAAAAGGATTGTTTTCTTTCTAAAATCATTTTGAGCACCTCAATAACATGACGTTGCATTAAATTTTTAAAGGCTTAAGGTACGCTCCTCAACATTACTAGCTTCATAGCCATTAAGAAATCTTGGTTTTGGTTAAGCTTTTGAGAAATAAAATTGAATTGGCGTGAAAAAACATCTTAGATCTCTATCCTATGTATCAATAATTGGTTTGAAAAGATTTTGTTGGGCAGAAAAAGGTGTTTTTGGCTTACTTTGACTCCCATTCTTCCTGAATCAAGGATTTGGAAGAGTATCATAGAAGTTATGGAAAAAGGTTATCAAAATGAGTGAGATCTTAAAATTACTATCATTATTTTAACACATTTCAAAATATCAATATCTGAATCTTTTAAGAGCATAACCTATTTGTAAAACCTTCAAACAATCCATAGAAAAGAACATGTGGATGTGAAAAGTCTATGGTTGTGAAAAGTCTATGATTAAATGTCTAAAACAATTATTTATGTGGATGTGAAAGACCTTTTTGAGAAAGTTCAATCTAATGATGCTCATCTACTAAAGAAAAAATTTTCCAAAATGTTCTCATTATCTTAGATATTGGAGATCATTATTAACAAAATTCATGGTCGATGATAGTATGCATACTATTTACAAACAAAAATTCATTTCATAATTTATAGTTTCTAAAAAGTAATATACAAAGTTTTGGAATCAAGATAAAAACTGCCTCTGATTGGCATACTATTATAAGGTTGATGACCCTTAGACCAATCGTCTTTAATAGGCCTCCACCATCTTTAAATTTTGCTGGATTGGCATATCTGAGGTTTGAATTGTAAATCAGCTAGTGGAAAACAGAGGACTTATGAAACTCCAAGTTCTCAAGCTCAAAAATTTCATAAGATGCATGGTTATTTCCTGTCATCTCAATCATACCATTTTTTTACTAAATTCTTTAGCAAAGAAGATGAATCTAAAAGCTTATAGCAAGCAAGTAACCATATGAGCAATTCAAATTAGAATTTACAATAGCCTATGATTACCATACTAGGTAGAGAGGTTTTTAGGCTTTATTGGAATGGCAAAGATCATATGATTTTAAGCGAGCAAAGGAAAAAGCTCATTGTAGAAAATTAGTGAGTCTTTGTACACCTTCATCCTTTTTCTTTTCTGTTTCTGAGAATTGTCTAAATTTTTTTGGATCTTTTTGCCTTTTAAAACTCTGGATAGCAAAAATTCATGTAAAAGGTCATGTGATACAAGGAAGATCTTGCTAAGATCATTGAGTGATAAAAGACTGCAGTTGAGGACACAGTCCAAATGGATTTCCTTGTTTTCTTGACTTTACTATGGTCCTAGCTTCCATTGGCTATGACTCATTGGAATTTATTGATGGAATCATTCTCTCTTCTAATATATTCTACATTCTACCTTTTGATTAGCATGAATGTGTATTATGGTACTACCTCCCCAAAGAATGAGTACTTTGAGATAATTATCTTTCAACCTATATTTCCCTAAATCCTCGACATAAGTATTGGTATTATATAGGATTATTTGTAAACTTTTTTGGTCAAGGCATTGCTTTTGTGGAGACTTTTCTTCCATAGCTTATTTTCTCTTTTTACTTGCTTGTATGGCTTGGAGTATTCGGGGCTCCCATTTGCCTCATTGTTTTGGAATTATTTCCACTCATCTTGTCGAGTGACGTCTCATTTTTCTATCTCTTGATTGCATAGTATTCACCTCAAACAAAATAACTTAAATTAGTCAATGTGAGGATGCATTTATCCTATTAACATTAATCTTTATTATAATCCTTGTGTGAACTGTCAATGAATGGAAAATCGATATATGGATAAATGAACAAAGGTATGAATCAATAAATGTATAAGACAATATTTAATGGAATGAATAGGATGCTAAGCAATTGGTTAAATATCAAGCTTGGAGATTATTATAGAGGTAAGAATCTAAAGAATTCAAGTGATGATTCAACACTATTGTTTTACCAGAAGGCAGAGCTAGTTCACCCCCTCCTAAAATATTGGGTACCTATGCCCCCTCCATATGTTTGGAAGAGAATCTAATACATATGCATGTGTACAGTATGTTTAGGGTAATAACTTACTTTTTATGACTCGACACTTTCAAAAATAATAAAAACCCTTATCCTAAATTCCCCCTAAAAATAACACTGCAAAGAAAACAAAAGGGTTAGTGAAATATGTGAATAACATACAACAGAATTTCTATATAAATCAAAAGCACAATAAAAATTTTGAAAATACCGAGAATTATAGTTAAATGCCAATTGAAACTGACTTAATCAAAATTTATTTAATACATGATTAATTTTGGGCCTGACTCTCTAACTTGTCCCCAGTGGGGTGGCCCAGTTGTCGCAACATGGCACAGATATGAATCATGACTAGCCTGACTTAAAATGGCGGGTGTACCCATCATTCTTATATATATCACTATTTTCTTTTATTTTGGGGGCCCTTATTATTATTCTTTATTTTGTGTACTTGGGGATTGAGTTGTCGAGATGAATTGCTCACTCGACTTAATTTCAAATAGTTGTTATGAAACGACTATTTATTTAAAGTCGCCACCAATCTTATTTTTGCCAGGTGAGATTAGACACTTGCTGAAGTTTATATTTAAGGAGTATGAAACCCATAAGAACAAACTCCGAGGTCTGCGCTCATACTAGAGATTGCATGAAAATGGTCTGGGAGTCAGTTACAATCACAAGTAAGAATCGACCTTCTAATGATGCTCATTAATCAGTACCTTATTAATCCACATTAACTTAAATTTTGATTTTTATTCAGTTTCAATATATTTAATTATAATTCCTATATTTAAAAATAAAATTTTATGAAACAAATTTATTAAATCCAGATTAGAAAATCAGGTTTTTAATATTTTTCAAAATCAAAATATCTTTTGCACTTTTTCAGAGAATTAGAAGAACACAAAGATTTTTTTCATTCACTTTCTTACCTTGCTGGATAGCCGGTGGAATATGAAAGATCTTAAAAATCAAAACAGCTTTTGTACCAGCTAGAGAACTTGTGGAATTCAAAAGGTTTTATTTTTTTTTCAAAATTTATGAAAAATCCTAATTTTCATATTTTTTAAGAGGATATTTTATTATTAAAATAATTCGTGAACCCCTCTCATATTCTAAGAGAAATTCTACCTACTATTTTAACATCAAAGACATTGCATTGATTTGCAAAAATTTGAATTTTATTAATAGTATTAAAAATTATCCTAACTAGTAAAGGACTTGATTCAAAAATTAATTAATGCAATATCCCTCAGGGGTACCTTTGACCTATAAGTATCCAAGTAACCTAAAGGGCTGGATGACATCATAAATAAACGAACCTATTCCTACTATACACATTTGACATAAAAGTATCCTACTGATCACATAGGTTTTGGTTCTAATATGAATTACTAAAATACCCCTATGGCTTACCTTCGACATATATCTTAGTAACCTAAAGGGTTGGATGATATCATAAAGAAACAAACCTACTCCTACTATACAGATTCAACCAATAAGTATCCCAATGATCACATAGGACTTGGTTCTAAAGAAATTACCACAATACCTCTATGGTATACCTTTGACCTATAAAGTATTTCAGTAATCTAACGGGCTGGAAATGATATGAAATGACTATTATACCTTCCAGAGGCAACTTAGAGATCAAGGTAGATCTAAAATACAAAAATTGTGACTAAGTACTTGAACTTTTCAAAATTGCATTTTGTATCTTAACGGAGAACTGGAAGAATAAAAAAACTGCTAATAAGTTTTACACCCCTATGGAAGACCATATGAATGCTAGAAACATTTTTAAAATGTCAAAATATCATATGAACTAAAATTGTGAATAAGTAAAACTTTTCAAAATTGCATTTTGTAACTTAATGGAGAACTGAAAAAATACAAAAAGTGCTAATAAGTTTTACACCCTTACGGAAGACCATATGAATGTTAGAAACATTTTTAAAATGTCAAAATATCATATGAACTCTAAAATGCAAAATTTTTCTAAATGGTCCTTAATATTATCTAAATTTACAATTTAGTCACCATAGAAAATAAAATCATAATTAAACACAAAATTCATCATAAAAAATTATGGAACCCATACCAAAAATCATATAATAAATTCGGCCAAGTACCTATGGCTTTAGAACATAAATTTTGCAATTTTGCAAATAAGTCCTTGGACGTTCTAAAATTTACAAAATAGCCACAAAATGATGGAAAATGCATAAAACATATTCATACATATCAAAATAAATACGAAAACACTTTCACAAGTATATACAAGCAACCGGCCAAGCATGGATGGTCTTGAAACAAAATTTCCTTTTTAACAATTTACTCCTTACATAATATAGAATAATAAATAAACATAAAACACATCATCAAAAATCATGAAAATGATTTGGCCAAACACCTATGGCCAAAAAACATTTTTTTTTACATTTTGCAACTTAATCCTTGAACTTTTTAAAATTACAAAATGGCCCCAAAATGGTATACAAGTATAAAACACATTCAAATATGTTAAACTAATTACAAAAACATTTCTAAAGATGCCTACAAGCGATCGGCCAAGCTTGGATAGCCATAGAAAAACATTTACAATTTTTGCAATTTAATCCCTAAGATTTCCATATTTACAAAATAAACAAAATAAAATCAAAACATCACAAAATCATCAAAGTTAGATTCAGCCAAGCTTATAATCAACCTTCCAAGGCCATAAAAAATTTAGAAAAATTATTTTTGGGCCTCTAAAATTTCGATCTTTATAAAATACTACTAAATTTCATGAATCAAGCATGAAAAATTATTCAGGGCAATAAATATTTTCAATCATAATATATTTGAATTGAAACAGTATTTTTCATCATATATTTGCATAAATATCATCATATATACATGTCATAGTTCTTACTAAGCTAAAATATGCATAAAATCAACATAAATAGTGAATAAATCAACACAACATCATTAAGAAAAATAATACAAAAAATACGGACATGAAAGTAATAATATTTCTACCAAAAATGAATGAAAATAACAAAACAAAATATTTTTTTTTGTAAGAGTTTACCTTAAAAACTTGAAAATCTAATGATTTTTTTGATTTCTTCTTCTTCTTTTTTTTTCTATCCAAAAGCTTGAAATGAAGAAATTCGAACCCTATTTATAAGGAATGAAGAACGGCAATACGGTGGAGATTCCACCAATTTCTACAACTTTCTTTATTTTATTTATTTATTTATTTATTCATTCATTTTATTTTAGATTTTTTTATTTTTATAAATTTAGATTTGACCTAAATTAATTATATTTGTGTTTTTGTGGATGATTTCATGCATGAAATCATCAAGGTCTGGAGAATTTTAGAAGATATGCATATAATCTATAAAATTATATCATACAAATTAGTTAGGAGGATTAAATTGTAGTATATTACTCAAAATAATGACACAGTATGCCTAGTCGATTGGAATTGAAGAAATTCTATCCCTATTGTTACAAACATACAATTCACGAGGAGATAAAGAAATAAATCAAATCAAGTGCTCGTATGTCATCCTTTCTCGAGAATATGAAAATATGACATTAGGTATATAATACATTAAGTATATAGTTAGTTTTATATATAACAAATATTTTTTTATATATGTTTATATATTATTTTATATTATTCTATTATTAATACTATTACATATTTTTAATTACATTTATATATATTTAAATAATAAATAAATAATAATAAAATAAACCAAATCCTATATATTATAGTAATTCTATAATTTGTATTTTATCTGATCAAAATAAGATTTTAGAAATAGAGACAGGGCTAGGATTAAGAATTATGTATTTGAAATAAAATTTCATTTGATCAATTTAATTTAATCTAATAATAAAAACAATTTTTATGTATAATAAAGAAAGATTAAAAATAGCAAACTCATAAAATTTTATAAGAAAAACCCTTATAAGGAAAATTGTTATATGTAAAAAAAATATAAAACTCATAAAATAAATTAAAGTTTTACAAATTGAATTGATATGATTCAAATGATATTTGAAGAATTTTAAAAATTATAAACTTAGAAAAATCTTACCAAAAAAATTTATAGAGTAGAAAACTCTATATTTTGAAACTAGCAAAATCTTGAAAAATGCAAAACTCATAAAATAAAATGAATTTTGAAAACTATTTTAATGGTGGTTAAATGGAAATATTAAAAATTTAAAAATTTAAAACCTGAGAAAATTCCACCAAAAATTTTATGTATAAAGGAAAGCTCGTATTTTAAAACTAAAAAAATTTAAAAAAAGTACGTTAAAACTTATATAAAATAAAATAAATATTAAAAATATTAATTTACAAAAATGGTAAAGATAAAAATTCGAGATCTGAAATAAGTCTATCAAAAAATTTACAAGCAAAATACTCAATGTTCTTTTGCTAAATTTCACTTCTCGATACTACTAGGACATAATATCTACCACTTCGAGTTAGGCTTACCCCTAAAAAGTCAATGTTTATGGCTTACTGACTAGATTCATTGGTGATCCAAGTTTTGGTTTATAACTCCATAAAACTGCCTTGTTGTTCTTATAAAGGAAAAAGGGATGGAAGTTGAATGATTATCTTTGGCACAAGTTGAACAAAGGTAGCTTTGACTCTCGATTGATTGTCAAACAAGATCACTGACTTTCTACCTCATAGGAAGGATTGCTCCCATCCTTTTTTGTGGTGTTGACGAATGGCACTGGGTTTATATGCTCGACATGTGATGCTCATTTTCTATCATAGAATTCAATGCTGCCCTTATTCATCATTCTTTGAACCATGGTGCAGAACTCTGTACACCTTTAAAGAGCATGGCCGTAGACGGTGTGGTAATCACAAAAGTCATTGACTTTTTCCTTTATCTTTTCGACCTCATTAAGCAATTTGGCTTGCACCAGGATTTATTAGACTAAATTAATTGGCATTTTGACCTCTTTTATATTTTTTACAACCTCATAGTTCTTTTTAATGGCTATTCTTTCCATATTGGATTCAGTATAAACTTCAGATGAGCTAGCTCCAACACTGTATTTTAGCTTTGCCCAATCTTAACTTCTTATTTCCCTTTGCCCTTGAAGGCATCTCTTTTGTGTATTTCACTTTTCATGGCTTCATCAATCATTCCACTTAATATGACCGCATCTGCAAAGTTCTTTGGGCAGTTCTTTACTATTTTCTCATAGTAAGGGGCTTGTAATGTACCGATGAATCAACTATCATCTCTTTTTTTTGTCAACAAGGGATAAATTTATGCGGCCTCTTCCATCATCTTAAAGTGTAATGCCTAAAATTTTCATCAACTTTTTTTTTTCATGCTCATGAGAGAAAGATAATTCAAGATCCAATCGTTAGTAGGTTTCTCCTCATCTATGGCATTAATAGATGGAATGATGTGCTTGTCCCACTCCTTGTAGAACTCAATCTTAGATCGATCTATCATCCTTTGAACCATTTTTAGGAACGATGGGCGATGCTAAAGAATATGCTCTTAATTATAGTGATAGCAAGATGGTTTAGTGGCTTTTGTACTTTCATTTTTAATGTCTGACACTATTTCAACTTTCACAAAGGCTTACCAGATCTTGGTCATAAGGGTTTTGATTTCTTTAATGCTTCTTTTAACCCAACAACCTTTTCCATTGATTATCATGTTTATTCTTGTTTTTGTATGGTTAGGAAGTGAATTAGCTCTAACATTTGGTCCAGGCCCTTGTTCAACCTTGATCACACCATTTTCTAGCAGATTCTATACCTTTTTCTAAAATGAAGTGCAGTTCTCAATAAAGTGACCTTGTACTCTGACATGGGACTCACAATAAGCATTCTCGTCATACCACTTGGGGGTAATCTTGGGTTTATGAATATTGGGGCCACTAGTTGACTTGCCAATAGATAAAAGTAGATCTCTTTGTAAAAGTAAGGGAGTGGCTCAAAGTGCTCCCTTTCTCAGGGTGTTTGTTGATTGTTTGAAGCTCTTGCATTGTTCATGTTATAGGGTTGTGCACTTTGGGCTACATTTTGAATATTTGGTGCAAAGCTCATTGTTAAAGCAAACCCGATAGAATGGACTAGCTGTGGTGCTAGTGAGTAAGGGTTAAAACCTAGATTCAACACGTTCAAGAGGTACACAAACTTGCATCAAATGCAGATTTCGATTAAACTGGCATGACTTTTGCTAATAATGTTCATTCATTTCTTCTTATCCTTATTTCTTAGATTCTTGACCGATTTGGATGATTCTCAAATGGATATCTTGCCATGTTTGATTGTGTTATCGATCATTTCACCTAATATGACCATATCGGTAAAATTTTTTATGGCATTTCCCACCAACCTTTCATAGTAGGGAGCTTGTAAAGTGCTGATATAAAGTGACCGTCATCTTTTTCTTGATAAAAAAAGTGTAAACTTGAGCTGCTTCTGCTCTCCATCTCTAGGCATATTGTAGGAAGCTTTTAAAGGCTTTCTTTTCCATGTTCATAAAGGAGAAGTAATCTAAGGCCTAATCAGATACATGCTTATATTGATCAAGGCAGGCCCGAGCCAATTTTGACCATGTCTGAATTCTTACAGGATCAAGCCCTATATACCATTAAATAATGCCCTAGTCAGACCATCCAAAAGGTAATGAATCAATAGCTTTTTATTCTCTTCATGCCCAACCATCTTATTACAGTACATGTAAAAGTGTGTTGTGGGGTCTGTAGTCCTATTGTACTTTTCAAATTTTGGCACTTTGAATTTAGGTGGGATGATGAAACTGGAAACCAATCCCAAAGATTTTGCATCTACAAACCTAAATTTGTCACTTTCTTTAGCAGCTCAAAAGCACTTTTCTAGTGACTGATACTTGTTTAAGCCTTCATCATTTTCCAAGGATCTTTTTGTTTTTTCTTCTTCCATTTGCTTATTGAGGTCTGGGACTATAGGCCTTATTGATAAAGAGCCTAAACTTTAAAATCCTCAAACCAGATAGGATGCTGCTGCAAGGTTAATGTAAATGAATGACTGAGTTGATGGGATATTTGCTATCAGAGAATATTGCCCATTTAATGCCCCTTCCTAAGCATTGGTGGCTTTAGTACTACCATTCAAGTTGCTTTCAGGATTAGCTGGTTCTTTCCTCGCATCAATAGTGCTCGTTTGCCCTTTTCTCTTCAAAGCCTCGAACAATAGCTTAGTCAATTTTGCAATTTGAACTTGGAGTTCTACATTCTTATAAAGTGATTGCTCTTGAGACTACCTATACATAAGCTCAAGTTGCTCAATGCAAGCTTGGTGATCATTCTCCATGGCTTTTTGAAGATTGCAAGTGTTGTTATACCAATGATGAACAGTAAATTTTATGCTTTAAAGCACCTTCACTTTAGATTATTACCAAATTAGACTTTTATTATGTGTCATGAGCATGTTCGATGAGATAAAGATAGGTATGCAATTAGATGACAATTAACACAAATGCATAAAGCAATAAAAGAATTAAATTAGTCATGCAAATACATATGGGATAATCAGAATTAGAGAGCAGCTTCATTAATAGCATCTTTCATTAAAGTAACAAATATTCTTATTACACCAATTACATTCGAAAATGCCTGACACAGTTACATTGCTTGATCACATGTTCCATAATATGCAACAATTCTTGTTCATGGGCTCCGATAGGCAAGATGTCATGTGTTAAAGATCTAGCTACATCCTTGGCCTCTAACTGAGCTACCTGAATCTGCTAGTGAGAAGGCGATTATGCTCTTCATAAATTTGGCATGCGTGATTGAACAATTGAAACCATTTTTGCTCCCATTGTTCAAAGACTCTTACTAGTTCATTGACTTGGTCTTGGCGAGCTTGAAGAGAATGCTCTAAATCCTAAATTCAAAGCATCAAAGTCTTATTCCCAACATGATTGCTCTTAAACCCTAGATTTAAGCTTTTACCTGTCCATTCCTTTTTTGGCAAGTTAATTTAAAGGCATGGGTTCTAAGAAACTTCTCCCTATTGACCCTAGCTGATTCTCTCCATTGATGTAGATATCTCTCAACTGTAGCAATTTTTGCCTTCCCCTCAACCAATGACTTACCAAGGCATCGAGACTTGCTTGCTTTGCTAAGAGCCATGTAGTCTTTCCTTAGACTCTCAAGATCTTCCTTGAGGAGGTTTTTCTCTTTAATAGCGTTGTCCACCTTACCATCCTAAAGGTAGAGGTCCATCTCTAATTGATTCTTTTTTTCCTTTAAGCGAATAATTTCTTTGGTGAAAATTGCCTTTTCTTGTTCAAACTTTCGCTTGAGTAATTCAATCTCAGGGGGAAATTCATCAATTGGTATTTGTGATGTTCCAATAATGAACAAAGGTAAAGAGTCATTGATGCGATGGATCCTCTACTCGTCATATCCCAAGGTCATACTACTTTTTCTCCAATGCCTCTCTATGGAACAGGTTTATCTCCAAGCATGGAAAGCTAGCTAAACTTTCAACTTGTAATTAGCCTCACCACAGTTGAAATCCCACTGCTTTAGGTCTTGGGCAATGAGGATAAATTGTCAACACTAAAATTATCATAGGACTAGGATAAGTGTGTAACTAGTGCTTCCTCATAATTCCACGAGTGGCACACAACTATAATCAATGCATTGGTTATGATTGTCTGAGGTGAAAATCGAACGGTCTTCTATGTCATTTGAATTTTTGGACCTATTGCTTTTTGGACTTGTCCTGAAGCCATTCCTTCTCTAGGATCTTGGAGATAGGGCTAAAGTTGGGTAAAGAGTTATATGACATTATCTTCTCTTTAGGAAAAGAGTGACTGATAAGCTAGATGTCAAGTAGTGGTACGTATCCAATGAAGCGACCCATACCTATCTTCTTACCTGAAAGCTCGAATGGTTTCAACAATGATGGCTGGTAAGGGATTGATGTTACAGCACAATCAAGAAAAGAGATCTACTACCATAGCTTCAATGTAGCCTAATAATTTTTTAGAAATATGGCCAGACCACATATAACCAGAGCATAGATATCTTAAACTTTTCAAATATCAATGATACTCACCATTGATTCTTTCAAACTAGCCTATGAAATGCACTCATTGTTCCCCTTTGTCTTGATAGATCCTTGATCTAAGATTTTGTTGCCTGGAGAATCTAAACTAATCTTTTCTTAAATGTTAGAGGGTGCAAAGTCTTACAATATATTCTATCAGTCTTGGCCATCTCAATATTGAGTAACACAATGTATTCGTCAACTGTGGTTTAAATCTTCATGATTGAAAGTGAAACATCAATATTCTTGGTTCCAAAACTAAGATGCTACTTGTAATTGACCAACATCCAAATAGACCTGGGGTAAAGGGGCTATATTTTCGTATCTCTTAGTGAATAATTCCCTCTTGCTGCTGTCCTAACTGGTCCATATATGCTTTAGATCTTGCCAATCAATTTGACAGTATCCTATCTTGACCCTTTCGTGCACTGTTGAGACATACCCCGGTTTGAGAACATCTCCAACTTTAAACTGCCGGCACTCTAACCATGCTTGGACTTCCTTAAAAGGCTTTAGAACTAAAGTGGAATGTTGCTCCATGACAGAAACCCTTTGATGAACACTAAACCATTAGACAATTGTCCCATAATAATGTTGATTATGATCAAATGATGCATGCAACAAACAGAAAAGCAAAAAAGAACCAAGTTAGTGATTGCACAAAATAATAATCATAAAGGTATATATAGAAAGTAACAACAAAAATGCATCACAAAAATTACCCCAACAATAGATGGTATGATGCCTAAAGACAAGCACAACAATCGACAACAAAACAAATAGCATAACAATGTATCCAAGTTAAAAATGCCTTTAGTAAGGTCACACGATACCTTGCAAGGACAAGACTGACCAATTAAGTGGTGACATTTGTTCATCAACACCTATGATATGTATATGCTAAACTGTCATTTGGACAGCATTCCAACTTGTTTTGGTCATATACGATTTTTTTTATGGAGGATTGTATGCGACAGCATTGGCTTGTCATCACCCACTTATTAAAAGGGGTTAGCTATAGAACATGATATAATACCCTAAAATTATCATGAAATAAAATAATAAACACAGGCCTACATAATATGGTGTATAAGAGTGAAGGTAAAAAGTATTTCCCCGAGTGACCCTATTCTCTAAGTTGTTCTAGCAATATTCTGGTATGGTTTGACATATTTTGGCTCATAAGGTTCATTATATAAGTTTAAGTTGACACCTAAATTAGTATCTGAATAACTCCTTCATTTGGTATCGATAGTTAAGTCACCCTAATCCTAAACCCATCATAAGTTTGATAGAACGGGTTTGATTCGATAGATGTATGTTCTTATGCAAATATGAAGGGGTACTCATAAGAGACATAGGTAATTTATACCATAGAAGGTCTGGCCATGCTTATGCGGAGGGTTACTTACAAAGGCAAACAGCTCACTTATTTCGAATAAGTGGGACAATAACCTCACCATGGTGTTTATTGGGAATCTAATGCACATGCAAGTGCACAGTGTGTGTCAGAGAAACAATCAAACCTTTTATTTACTCCATATCACCATACTTATTTGAGTCGATATTTATTCAGGATCAAAGTAGTCCCTAACAATCACAAAACAAAACCATGAAAAGTAAAAGGTTAGAAAATAAAAATAAAAGGGAATTATATCTCAATAATAATGGAAACCAAAAAACCAAGGGCCATGCAAGACATAACTAGTCATAAGCCTAACTCTCTAAGTTTTCCCTGAAAGAGTCGCCAAGCTGTCACCACATACCCTTTTTTTCTTTCTTTCTCCAGATGATCCAAAGCGAGTATGCATGACTTAAAAGATATATGGTGGTGTGGTTGAACCTTGGAGTTATCCTTTGGTCAAGATTTGGATTAGGTATGATAATGTGAAGGGGGGAGAGACTATGGACGAATTGCTCATCCAACTAGTCTTGGAAAGTTACCATGAAGTAACCATAAATTTGGAGTCGCCAACAACCATTTCGAACTAGGCATGATCGGATGCCTATTGAAAAAATATCCCAAGTTACAAAATTTGAAAGATTGATTTCTAGGTTTATAAGATCCAAAGATTTGTTGGTGGGTTGAGAGTTGGTTACACACATATGGAAAGATTAGCACCCCACGACACCTAAAATTAGTACCCCCTAACTATATCTTGCTTTGATTTTGGCTTAATAGGTTCCATTTGGTCATTATTTAGGTATAATCCCCTTTAATGCATGAATTTTTGTGGAAAATGTAAATCTAGGTTTTGAAAGATAATTTGATGCCACCTATGCCCCGCGAAGGTATGAGGAGCATAAGGATTTTTATGAAAATAATTTCAAATTAAATTTTTAAAATTCAAATGTTCCATATTAGGCACTAGAGAGATACCAACACAAAACATTACCTTATAAAATTTTTTAAAGACGAATTTTAAATATGAATGCACAATAGTCACTACAAAAAAGAAACATGTTAGCAAGATGAAAAAGAATTATAATAATATCATAGACAAAGGAGAGACGATTGGAATGTATCTCATAACTGTCTTCAATTATTGAAGAACAATCAGGACAACAATTTAGAGATGGGTTTGGATTTGGTGGTAATTTAAAGGACAAAAAAATTTAATCAAAACAATCCAGGGCATTAAAAAGAGAGAAATTTTTTGGATTTTTGAGGCAAAAGCATGGTTGAAGCATCCCTTTCAAAGATAGGGGGTTGGAGTATCCCTAAAGATAATTAGGAATCTTAAACATATCTGAGAGAGAAAAATCAAGTTTTTTAATGGAAAATAGGGATAAAGTATCTTCTTGGAGTGGTGGGGCTAGAGTATCCCCAAGAATGAAAATCTTTGATGATTTAAGGAAATAATTATGATTTTGAATAAATCTGAGAAAGAAAATTCAAGTTTTTCTGGTGGAAAAATGAGGTTGGAGTATCTCCAAAGATAAAAATTCTTGACATTTTTAAAAGAAAAGGATTTTTGAAAAAATTGGATTTTTAAAACTATAAATCAAAAATTTGAATAAAATATGTTTTATCTTAAGCCTAGATCTGAGCCTAAAGGGCTTGTATTGTAAGGGAGCCCATCGGATGCATTTTGAGACATTTGAAAGTCTTTGTAAAGGCATTCCAAAGATTAGGCTAAAAATAGGGATATCATCATGCCATCTCTCTTCCTGAATTTATTTTAGGTACATCTGAAGGCTTCAGTGGGTAAATATGTATCGTTGAAAAGGTAATTTGATGAGGACTAATATAAAAATATTTTAAAAATCTTAAAAAATCACCTTCTAGGTAGAATTAATTTTTAAAGTTAGGCCTATTTTGACACTAATTGCATGTACAAAGGAAAGGGCATGATAGACTTTGAAATATCGTTTTGGGCTTATTCGAAATTGTTAAATCATAAACAATTCTTTTCTAGAGAGGGAATTTTGCAAACTTCCTGGAAAAATATTTCAATAATATAAAAAATGATCTGAGAGGTAGAAATGGCCCAAATAGAATATAGCATGTTGGTTATAGGGGTTCCAAATAGCAAAGGTTCAAAAAATCATAATTCCTTCATCCCAGATGATCTAAGGCCAAACAAGACACCTTTAGAAGGTATTTCAATGCCCTTTAAGAGAAAAATATCAAAAAAATTCTAGAAAAATCATTTATGGTTCAAAAATAATTTTTCAAATTTAGGCTACAACGTTGCCAAAGCAAAAACAGGGGACTATTTGATTTTTTGGGTTTCTTAGGGGTCAAATTTGAGTTATGGATGTTCAAACATCCATAACAGAGGGGAAAGAATGACACAAGCATCATGAGTATGTTCCACAATCCCGGATAGCTTAGGACAATGAAGCAACCTGTTGACCATGTTACTATGAATGTGTTAAAATCAAGGTCACTTAATATATTTTTTATCAATTAAAAAGGGCATTTTTGTTTGAAAAAATAGCATCTTTAAACTCATTTTCCCATGAATACAGATTTAAAATGTTTAATTTGCCCCCAAATTAGAAGACCAATTTTATGAAAACATTAAATCCATGTCATTCTTCATCTATTAGAGGTAGCATGAACTTAACTTAGGGATGTTTTTGAAAATCAAATTTTAGCAAACAAGCAAGCATCTTGACAAGGATATCATGAACAAAATACAAGATATAGAAAAATAAACAAGAATAACACATGCAAACACACATAGATGACATTTTGACATGGAAGAGATGACAAAAAATGCAAAGAAGTGACAAATAAGGTGCATGGAAATAATAACTCTATGAATGGCATTGAAAATCATGTTATGGAAGATGACATGAACATATTTAAGGAAAGAAAAGCATGCTGAAATTTTCAAGATAGCATTTTTGTGCTAGAGACTCCTTATAATGGAAAAAAATGCGAAAACCTACTTTTTGCATTTTAGAAAGAACATTTAAGTATGTGTTAAGCAAGTGAATATAGGTGAAACATGACAAAAAATGCATGAAAAAAAGGAGTACTTGGATGACATAATGAAAGAAACATTTTTGGCCTACCAGCAACATCAAGGCATCAAAAAAACATTAAGATCCTAAGACTACTATAACCAAGGCAACAATAATGCATAAGAGTCCTAGTACAGTCCACTAAAACGATATAAGTGTTGGAAATGAGAAAAGAAATAGAGCTAGGTGAAAATATAGAAAATGCCTCCAGCTTAGACTTTTTCTTTGAGCTGTAAATTGTGACTCAACTTCTTTCCCTTTTTTTATATTGATGTGCAAAGAAATGATGAAAAAAAAGAGTTTTTGGTTAGGCGTTGATGAAAGGATGTTTTAAGAGGCAGAATAAAGGAAACAAAAGGTCTTGAAGGTGTTTCTAATGATGATTTTAAGGAGCTACGGGAATGAAGGAAGGTTAAAGGTGAAAGGCAATGGAACAGTGCTTTGAAAGTGTTTTAGGGCTATAAGCTGCTTGAGGTTTTGAGATTGCTAGAAAAATGATCTTCTCTCTCTGAGCCAAGATTAGCTCTCTTTTAAATTCAAGGTTCAGCCAATGCTTTTTAGAGACAAATTAAGGGCATTATGGGATATTCCCTCAGTACTAGGAGACAACTCCAAGTACTATGCTTAATTGCCTTTATTGCCATTGGTTCTGTCATGCAAAGTAGTGGTGTAGAAAGGTTGTGGCTGCCTATAACTAGAGAAAAGCCAGACATGCCCTTTAACAAGCTGTATATTTCATGAAAATGACCTTTTTTTCATTGGCTATTTGGGCTTTAAAAATTTGTTTAAGTCCAATCATAAGCCCATAGTTGAGGCTTAATATGAATTATGATGATTTTTAGTGCAAGAAACATGTTTAAATCAGATTTTTTAAGGCTAAAAAGTTGCTCAACCTAGGCAAAAATGCTTTGGTGTATCGATACACAAGGTAATTCTTACCCATGAGTATCAATACAATAAAGTGTGTATCAATACAAAGAGCAAAAAATTGTTTCTAGTCTCGAGACTTAGAGCCTTGTATTGATACTGCATGGATTTGTATGAATACTCTTGCTTGTATATCAATACATTTTGCCAAAATTTACAACTTTAGCTACTGCCGTGACCTGTATCAATACAAACACACCAAGTATCGAGGCCACACCATAGGTATCGAAACCAAACACTTTTATATCGATATTACATGTGTTGAATTTTTTGCAACGTAAAAGCTTCGTATCAACACTTGCGCACCCATGTGACTTGCACATACTTTAGGCTTTTTGAATTCCACACTTTGGTCACAAATAGTGGAAAATTGACTTTTGCACATCTGAATAACTCCAATGACACCTCGAATAATGACCTTTGATGCCTCATTTTTACATATTTCGTTAAAACAACCCAAAGGCATTTCAGACCTTCCTGAAAAAAAATTTTCTCCTGGTGCCATGTCGCTTAACAATGCCTGGCAACATGCACCCGACAATCGTGCCCAATTTTATTTTTTTTTGTTTTTCTGATCCTACCATCTTTTGATTATATCTCGAGATGACAATTAGCCCGGACTAAAATGGGGCATCTACAATATTAAATAAGGCAAATATTTGTAATTGTAAACTAAATAAATTACTTGATAATTATTTAATCAATTATTTAATATTATTCACATGAAGTAAATTTGTTTTACTTGGGTTATAAATTTAATTTTGGATTAAATTATCTATCATGTGAATTAAAGGTTTGGGCTAAAAGCCCTAAATTAGCAAGACAAGGGAGTTTAGTTTTGAACTACTCTAAGTTAGGCTTGCTAATGTCTTTGGTGCATGGTGTAGCCATCTATGGGGTGTTATTGGGTTACATATCACTAATAAGGCCCGATCTTGGATGAGCTAATTGAAAATAGTTCTAATTAGGCTCCAAGTATCCTAAAAGTGATGCCACCTAATGTTTGTTTTTAATAGATTTGGTTCACTCATTAAATATCTAAACCAAGTCCAAGAGGCTTATAAATATAATACTAAGTCCTTTTGGATGTAAAAGAGCTATTAGAAAGCCCTAGGCAAGAATGCCTATATCCTTTTAAAGTAAATTGCACCAACGTCAACTACCCTAAAGCTTCCATTGCGCTGATTCATATTGCAAGAAGTTAAAAATCATTCTCGATTGCTTTGAAGATGGAAAATTAGTCTTCTATCTTAGTGGAATTGATTAGAATTAAAAATTACGATCTTTTAGTTGTTTTCTTGAATTTATGTAAAACAGCCATCACCATAAAGAGTTATTTTTGCCTTTTTCTTGCACCAACAGTAAGGAATTATTCCTAGATATTCATGAATCTGAACCCATTAGAAAATTATCTATTGGTTATGGCTTCAAAAGTCATGTGGCTAGCACCAGAGAACTATTGAGCCAAAGA
Source organism: Adansonia madagascariensis (assembly GCA_038381835.1). Taxonomy (NCBI): domain Eukaryota; kingdom Viridiplantae; phylum Streptophyta; class Magnoliopsida; order Malvales; family Malvaceae; genus Adansonia; species Adansonia madagascariensis. Next base: position 6,162,430 of record JBBYHL010000006.1, on the reverse strand, counting down.
AGGTTTCAATTACTAACTATATGGATCACCATTGGAGGTACGACACTTAAATTGCTTGTGATTTTAGATTACCTTTTAGGAAGCATGTTGATTCATATTTAGGAATCTTTCAGATCTACAAAAATTAAGATTATGATATGGTTAAGTTAGGTAATCTCTAATCATATGGTTGATTAAATACAGATTTAATTCAGTTATGTTTACTATATTTAAAGACATATATATAAGAAAGTCCAACTTTTGTATGTTTACTATTTTTGCTGCCTATGTTATGTTATTTTGAAAATTTTTTAATGCTATTATTCCATGAGGCTAGATTCAACCGGGAATACAGATTCCTACAAGTGGTATCAGAGCCTATAGGTTGTGGACTACATGTGGTTTCTATATTCTAACTTATAGTAATTGACATTCGGATATCGCATGTATAGATTTATAAGTTTTGGGCCTTAGAATATTGATTCAATCAATCAAATCAAGTCGTGTCTGTTAGGATGATGTTCTTTCTAAACCTAGAGAGGAAACTACTTTGGCATTCAGGCTTTCTTGACCAATAATCCATTTTCATGGGTTGGTAGGAATAAACTCTCTTTTTATAAATTTCTTAATTCTAGACACCATGCTTAAAAGGTCTAGTGATCAATATTATATTGTTTAATAATTAATAAAAATTGTTTTTACTAATTTAGATTGAATACATGTTGAACTGTTGAAACCCAAAAACTTATGGGCATGATTTGCGATATCTTTTAGGATTTTTCCTATTATTTTCCTTGTTGTAAAAATTAATTTTTTTAATCTAATGTTATTATGCATTGTTCATAAAAATTAATTTTAAATTATTTAAATATGTTTTAATATAAAGAAACACAATAGTGATTATCTTAATAAAATAGCTAACATGTTCTTGTATGGTAACTTTGGATGGATTCTTCCTCCTATTTCACCTTGAAATCTTTGTGGAAGAGTTCCATAGGTTTGTTGCATCTTGGTACAACAAGCTAATCAAAGAATTTGTGATTCTTGAATTGATCTTGGTTGTTGAAAATTAAAGCATAGTGATGTTGCACCCAAGGGAAGTTATTCTCACGATCTATAATTTGCATGGCAAAAAAGTGCCACTGTGTTTGTTGCTTTAGTTTGAACTTTGGTAGCATCTTGATTTAATTTTCAGCATCTAAAATCAATGTTTAAACAATTCTCCATGGGTGTGGATCTTGTGTTTCAATGCTAGGGTTTGTGGCAAAGTGATGCCACTTCCTAGGTTTGCTTGAAACTTGAGATTGGTGGCAATCTTGGTGCTATCATGGATTCAACCTTGAATCAATTCTTGGCAGCATCTAATTAGATTTTCCAGTACTTGAAACATTCCCTATACATTGTCCAATAGTGGCAGTCAAAGGCCATTGGTGTGGCCAAAGAGACGCCTAAACTGAGGGCACTATTTATTAGAGTCCTACTTCTGTTGGAACTTATTTTCTAGTGGGAGTAAAATTCTTTAAAATTAGGAATTTGATTCCTTAATTTGTGGAATGATTTTAATGCGGATTAGATAAGAGTTATCTAATAGAACTAAGCTCCTAAAAATTACGAATTATGAAAGAGTTTCAATTCAACTAAGTTTCTCTAAATAGACATATTTGAAAGAATCAAGATTTAGAAACTTGTTTTCTCAAATTATTTAGTTAAATAATTACTTTAATTTTAATTTCTTAAATATGCTAATTTTGGAAACCTAAATAAAGCATGAAATTAAAAGTATTTGTCCTTCTTAAAACAAATCACCTAAAAGTTAGGTAAATGTTTGATTTAAGACTAGTTTCCTAAAAGTTAGGAAAAGATTAAATTTTTTTAATCTCTATGGCCGATTCTTATTGAAGCTTTGTAAAATGTTATAAATTTGTTTATACATGCATTTTATACATGTAATTACCATGTGACATTAGCTATACATAGTAATTATGCTATAAATGTTAAAGCATGATGGATGGCTATAGACTTAGACCTTAGTGTGACTAGGTGAATGTATGGATGAAATATAGTCTTGTGGCATTTAATTTTTCATTAAATAGGGTTGGTGAACCCTACCTTATCTTTATTATATTTTAGAGTTGTAAAATTCTCTTATCACTAAACTCTTGTCTAATGTAATTTGAGGTTTCTATCAAATGTATGTAAATATTGAATAGTAATAGATTTAGAATTAGGATAGCTTAAAAGAATTTTATTTTCCATAAATGTTATTAAAGATGGCTCCATGAAGAATTGTCTAAGGAAAGCACTATCGAAACTTATGAAGATTTATTAAGGCACCATAAGGTTTTGACCAACTAGTTTCCAAATGGCTCTGAAAACTAGGCATAGATAGGATTGCATGATTAGATTTATTTTGTGTTTATATATATATATAAACGATATGTATGCACTTGAAATAAATGCCAATGTAATGCGATCAAAATCAAATCAATGAGACTTAATAATTAAATTAAAAATCCCTTATAAAATTTTGAGTCCATGTTTCAACATGATAAGATGCCTTCCATTAGATTATAACAAGATACTCGAGATCTGGCCATGGGGATTTGCTGGGCTAACCTAAGGCCCCTTCCATTAGAGCTACTTGAGTTGTAATTAATGGATCTTACTCAACTAAGGCTGTGTTGTCCAAATGCGTGCAAATTGACCACATGGCTTTAGAGGCAACGGTTAGGTGAAATGTATATAATACATTTAGGTAAAAGGTTACCACCTAAATAATTAGGACTTATATAAATATGCAATTGGTAAACTAAGCTACCTATCTAATTAGTTCTTTTATGGCTTGTTGTGCTAACCTAAGGTTATAAAGGATGAAAAAGGTCCCTAGCTCATTAGAAAGATTCAAATGTTGAACTTCTCATATTATAGTTAAGGTCTATAATTACGCAATATAATGAGGATAATCATTCTAGTACAAAAGCTGACTGAATGATTATCTTATGTTTTTTATTGACATTATTGTATTCTACATTCATACAGGATATAAACAAGAAGTACGACTTTTAATTTGTCACTATGTAGCATATTGGATGTTAACAAGCCAACTGAGCTAAATTTCATTGATTGGCTTAGCAAATTTAAAATCATTTTAACAAATGAACACAAGGCTTATCCATGATGAGTTTATGCCTGACAAACCATAAAATGATACTCTTAAAAACAATAAGATGCTTATAAAGTTCATAAAAATGATCTTAAGCAGGCCACATGTGTGATGATGGCTAGCATGGCACCTAATCTCTAGAAATAACATGAAGGTATGGATGCTTCAAACATCATCTTGAATCTTAAAGAATTGTTCAATAAAGAAAGGTGCACTAAGAGATCTGAAATATCAAAAGAATTGTTTCAAACAGAGATGTTTGAAGAGACTTCTGTTATGACTCATATGCTTAAGATGATTGGGTGTATCACTCATTTGGAATAGTTGGGTTGGTTGATGGATAATGAGCTAGCTATTGATCTGGTTATTTCATCTTTACCTCTAAATTTTTTGCAATTTATGCTGAACTTCGACATGAATCACTTAAAGACATTCTTTCTAGGATTGCTGAACATGTTAACTATGGTAGAGAAGTCTCTTACCAATGAAAAGGCTATCCACTTGGTTACTTCTACTTTTACTTCCAAGAAATCCAAAAAGAAGAAGAAGAAGAAACTGAGAAAGGATAGATCTTCCAGCTCAAAGAGTTTAAAGCCGACTTGTGGAGTAAAGGCTAAGAAAAGAGCAACAGGGTAACTTGTCACCATTGTAAAAAGCCTAGTCATTAGAGGAGAAATTGTAAAGACTACTTTGTGTCGGTCAAAGTAAAAAGTTAAAAGAAGTTTTGACCTCAAGTATAAATTTGAGTAATTCATTTACTTTCCTTCGATATGTGATACCTGATTATTGTACTAAGTATGTTTGACAGAAGGACCAATGATAATGACAAGGGGACCAATAAAAAGAGGGTAACCCAAATAATATGGATCAGGCTTGAGCCCATATGCTTAAAAGTTGCTGAGAACTTT
>JBBYHL010000006.1:6144291-6158280 GCA_038381835.1 Adansonia madagascariensis | reverse complement strand
GGACCAATAAAAAGAGGGTAACCCAAATAATATGGATCAGGCTTGAGCCCATATGCTTAAAAGTTGCTGAGAACTTTCATTTCTAGTATTTATTTTAAAACAATAGATGTTTTATTTTTGGCTTTATAGACTGATCATTAAAAATTTTAGGATAAGTGTTTTAAACATAGATCTGTTATTACTGGCATATGGATACGATGCTTTTGTGATTTCCTTTATTTAATAAATCTTTGTAGAATTGTTCTATGTCTCGGTCTATCAAATCAAATTATGCCCAATTAACTTAAATTCATAAAGATTGAATTTCTTGCAAGAAGTTTTACATTGTGGGAGTATTCGTAAGTTATTAAAAAAGTTAATATTCATGAACATATGACAAATAAAAGTTATACATACTTGGATGTAATATTCAAAAGAGTTTCAACCAGAAAGATTACAGATTTATATCCTAAAGTGATCAAACAAGTTATAAAAAGGCTTCTAAAAAGATTTTGTTTTGGGCCTTTAGCTATCGGGCTAATTAGATGATTCCTATCTTATTCATGATAACTGAGCCATAGGATTTCTCACTAAGGTCTAAAAGGTTTGATGACTTGATAATAAAGATTAGCATTAATGAATTAGACATATACTCCACATAGAGCGATGCGATTGCTTTAAGTGCAAGTGGGAGATGTTGGTGTATGCCCTTGAACCAATTGGATTGGGACATATGATACATTGTCAAATAACAACATTCATGTTACTAAGTTAAAGTAACATAAGCTTTTCCTTCATGCTAGTGGCATGATTGGCACTCATGTAAACACTAATTGGATGAAGCCCTTGGAACACAATGGCCTTGAAAAGAAAATAATAAGTTACAATGATAAGATCCTTATGCATTAAAGCCATGTTTCTAAAAGGTTCCTAGTCATCATATAGCCCAAATAAGGAATGCACAAAGATTAGCATAAGTTAAGCCTCCATGAATTAGATACATGCAACTTTTAGATCTCATAAAAGTTAAAGTATATGAGATACTTGTGGATAGCATATAGGTGATTGTTTTATGGAATCGAGTTCACTAAACATGGCCCAAATGAGAACTTCATTTGGTATAAGTCACTCAAGTGTCTATGAAAGACATTCTAATGTGCCAGTCATGTATATTAGTCCTCAAACTTGTGATACTAGGTCATCTTATATATGGAATATCGTACTTACAGATCATCACAAATGGGTCCACAATGGATGGATACCAAAATAAGAGTGGTTTAGGTATGATGTGAAACATACTAAAGACAGATAAGTGATATAGAGAGGATTCACCATTTAGAGTTACATTAAAGACTTATCCTAAATAATCTTGACTATGGTTAATTGGATTAAAGTCTCTAGCCAAAGTATACTGAATTTATGAGGAATGGTTCTTCACAAATTCATGATCATTAACCATGAATTGCAAGAACTAACATGCATAGAAGTCTAAGTAGACACTGCATCATGCTTATTCTCAATCTAAGATATCTAGTGGAAAGACCATAGCACATTGATAGGCTTGTTAACGAAAGGTTTTGCAAAAGTCACATTTCATTCTATCAACATTTGGGTGGTCAGGATGGGTACCTAGATCCAACTCTTGATCTATGAACATAATTAATAAGATTATTTGGGATCAGCCCTTGATGATGGGTAGCTAGATCTAGTTCTTAATCTAGTGGAAAGACTATAGCACATTGATAGGCTTGTTAACGAAAGGTTTTGTAGAAGTCACACTTCATTCTATCAACATTTGGGTGATCATGATGGGTAGCTAGATCCAGCTCTTAATCTATGAACATAATTAATAAGATTATTTATGTTCATTGCCAATATATTAGGAATCTAATGGGTCACACACAATAAGATAGAATTATTATACTAAATCTGGTATTCAATTAAATTGGGAAGGGCTTAATTAAATATGTTCAATTAAGTATAATTTAAGACATAAATTAGATTTATGAAATCTAATTAGAGATACCTTAATAAGATAATAATGATAAGAAAATCTTATTAAGAAAATGTCTAAATGTAAACATGGCTTTAAGGAAAAATATTAAATAAGCCAAATATTTTTACTTGAAAATTAAATAAATTATTTGATTATTACTTAATTAATATTCACATGAATTAAAATTTCTTTTACTTGGATTAAAAATTTAATTGTGGATTAAATTATCTAAGATGTGAATTAAGAGTTTAGGCTAAAAGCCCTAAATTAGCAAGATAAGGGAGTTTAGTTGTGAACTACTCCAAGTTGGGCTTGCTAATGGACTTAGTACATGTTGTAGCCATTTACGTGGTGTTATTGGGCTCCATATTACTACTAAAGCCCAATCTTGGACAAGCCAATTGAAAATAGTTTTAATTAGGCTTCAAGTAACCCTAAAAATGGTGCCACCTACATATTTGTTTCTAATAGATCCAGTTCACTCATTAAATATCTAAACCAAGTCCAAAAGGCTTATAAATATAATATTAAGTCCTTTTAGGAGTAAGAGAACTATAAAAAAACCCTAGGAAGAACTCCTAGATCTTTTTAAAGCAAATTTTGCTAACCTTAACTTTTCTAAAGCCTTCATTATGCTGATTCATATTCCAAGTAGATAAGAATCGTTTTTGATTACTCTATAGATAGAAAATTAGTCTTTGATCTTAGTGGAATTGATTAGAAGCAAAAATTATGATTTTTGAGTTTGTTTTCTTAATTTTACGTAAAACAACCATCTCTCTGAAGAGCTTTTTTTTGCCTCTTTCTTATGACAAAGGTAGGGAATTATTCTCAGATCTGAACCTACTAGCAAATTATTTTTGGTTATGGCTTTAAAAGTCATCTGGCTAGCATCGAAAAACCACTGAGCCAAAAAAAGCTTTAACTACTATCTGTGTGGCTTACTGTTAAAGGCAGAGAACTCGAAAAGCTCATGATGTCAAATTACCTTCTAGAAAGTTTGCTTATTCAGATTTGGGAATCTTTTGGATCTAACAAACTCAAGATTACGATATATTAGAGTTAGGTAATCTCTAATCATATGGTTGATTAAATTTAGATTTAATTCAATTATGTTTACCACATGTAAATCCCTACCTAATAGATCCATATAGAACTCCATCTTTTCTATGTTTATTGTTTCCACTACCTATACTATGTTATTTTGAAAAATTTTCAATGTTATTATTGCATGAGGCTGGACTCACACGGAATACAGATTCCTACATTATACACTATCTTGCATTTAGAAGTTCCCTACTAGAATTTCTTAAAATCTAAATTAAAGTTTCTATTCGCAAAATGTTTTTGAAAAATCAGTTCACCCCTTCTGGATTTCATTCACCACCAAACTCTAATAGTGATTTTGTAATTGAATCAAACAATTAACACTTGCAAAGTCAATACTTCTTTTCTAGTTTGTTGTGTTAAAGATTTTAATCCAATCGCTAACATAAACTAGTCGTAGACATACCTAAGGAATGCATGGTAATCTAAATCCTAACAAAATGTAAAAAGGCAATATTATTTTAAATGCAAATATGATATAAAAATAATTAAAACATAATAAAAAATATGATATGAATATAAATGTATCAAAATTTCATTTCACGAATTATTAATGTATTAAAATTTATATAAAAATAAAATACTTGAAATACAATTACATACATAAAACTATACAAACACGTGAAATGAATACATGAAAAGTTTACATATTGATATGCTATGTTAAATCAAGGATGTTGATGAAACTACTCACTAATATCTGAAATCATAATTGAATATTTACTCACAAGAACACCTGAAACTTGACTCAACTAAGGGCATGAAATAGAGCTTTCTTCAATGAAAGGTCATAAGCAAGGGCAGAGGCCTAAAAAAATTATGTTTCACAACATGGGTATAACTATCCATAGTAGAAAAGAACTGGAAATATAGAAGATCCTTTTACCTATATGCAAAAGCTTATATTTTTGCAATGAGTAATATCTTTTTCTCCTCTAATTCATACAACATTGGAAGATCCCATTAGTGCCACAGCAAATGTTCTAATAAAGAATAATTAGATCTTTCCCGTCTAATCTTATGTTTTAGATACCGCTGGAGATAACTCTTGCAATGATGAGCCTTTGCAAAAGCCAACCCTGATAGCGATGACTCCATGTATCAATGATTTCTCTTTTTTCTTTGTATCATGTATAAATTATGTTTTATCTTTTAAGATTCAAATGAACCTTTGATGATTTATTATATTTTATTATTTTGTTTTTTGGAAAAAATTTAATTCAAGTTACAAGTATGCAAACAAATTATGAGGATATTGAATTTGGATTTCACCCAAGTGTCACACGTAAAATTGTTCATCAAATTTTTAAGCTTATGAGTCTTGGTTGCTATAAACCAATCACAGTTTTAGAGTAAGTGGTAGAACTTGAAAATAAGCGTGGGTTTAGATTGCTAAGTTAGTGTATTAATGTGATTTTAAAGTGCAAGTAAGGAGAATTTTTTTTAATTGTTGTAGGTGGATTAAGGGCCTTGCTGCCCAAGTGGCATATGTTGTCGATGAAAAATCAGCCTCCATGAATAAAGATCAATGAAAGAAAGCTAAAAGACGATTGTTGGTGAATTTGTTAGTGTAAAACATGAGAGAGGCATTCCTTCTGTGAGGAAGTAAAACCACCTTACAATTTTGGTATTGTGCACGTTTAAATTTAGTACAAATTTCTTTCTTCTTTTATATATTTATATGGCACCAAGTTGTAATTTGATGTTGATTTCTAACCCTAACAGTGCATAATCCTTATTTTTAGTACTTTTTGGAGATGCCTCTCATCTTGATCGGTAGATAGTCTAGTCACATTTGCTAAGCATCATTGCAAATGATTATTACGATGATTATTTAAAAAATCTTATATGACAGATGGCGTACATACCACATAATTGCTTTTGTTTATCTTTTTTCAGTATGGAATATTTGGTAAAGTCACTAAAGGTGAAGAGACTTTGAGAAAACTTGAGGAACTTCCTACTCGCCATGAGGATATGTGCCTTTGGATGTTGAACGTTCGAGTGTCCGCTCTCTTTTAACTTTATGTCATGAACTACTTCTAATGTCTTGTTAATAATGAACATGAGAATTTTATATTTACGAATTTGTATAACTTTAAGGGTCTTTTCATGCAAAAGTTCTAGTCTAAAGGTGGAGTTTTGCTTTTTCTTCTACTTTTTATATTTTGTTCTCTAAAATGAAATTGTAATAAATTGTTATAATAATAGTAAAATGATCACTCTCAATACAAGAATGTGGTTAAAATTACCATTTGTAGTTCTTTTTTATTTAAAATAAAATAAGCTCAGTGGCTCAATATATGCTAGAGTGGTGATCATATAACAATACTTAAAATGATGTTAGTATGATCATTGTATATAACAGCATTTTAATATTGACGTTAAAAGTTTAAGTGGCCCCAAAATGTGCTTTTAAGTAGCATTTAACAACTATTTGTAACAATTACTTTAGAAATCGAATCTAAAAGTCAACAAAAAGTAAAAGGCAACTAAAGGCAAAGTCAATAGTTAAAAGTCAACTGTGACAAAAGGTTGACCTTCAAATTTGTAAAGCTCAAGATCTCATAATCCAAAACTGATTTCACTACTATCAAATTAAGCATGGAGAGAGGGTTAAGTAAGTGCAATTAAGTTCACGAAAAAAAACGTTGAAAAATGAATTTTTGAGAAGTTTGGGATACGGAACTCCGTATTTTTTAGATGAATGTTGTTAGGGGCTATTTTAGCTATGAGAAGAAACATCAAATTGAATTTTTAAATGAACATATTAAAATCAATCGGATCAAAAAAATAAACATACAATGATGGAAACATTTTAGTTATATGGTCAAATTTAACGTGACATGTGCCTCAGGTTTCACTTCCAATTTCTTTTTTAATTAAAGGTCATTTAAAACTTTACACGAAAGGTTGTTAATAGTTGTTAGAGGAGTTTAAAGGTTGTTAATGGAAGTTATTTAGTTAGTAGAAACCTTTAAAGCTACCTATGGATGAGAAATAGTAAAAATGACAACCAAATCTCTATAAATAGAGATTTTGGAATTGCATGGATAAGTATCATGATTCCTTGCTTTTGTTACATGCATTTAGGTTTTCAAGATTGATGTTAGATCCTTCGATTAGTATCAATACTAAGTGAGATTAACATGCGTTTGGTGAAATAGAAGCTTAGAATTACATGAATTAGGTTTGCCCATGGTGAGGATTTCAATGGTAGATCTTGTTGTCTACTTTGTTCACCATTAGTGCTAAGATATTTTAGTAAGTATTTGATAAAATGTTTGTTTGTTATTGCTAAAAAATAGTTTTGTTAAAAAAATCCCCCCCCAAAATAGGTTTGGCTCAATCAATGATCAAGCCCTAGCCTATGTTTTTGTCATGGTTTCACATTGAAATATATGGGAAATTAAGTTGTAATTAGCTAAAAAAACATGATGGTTTGATCCACAAACAAAAAGATTTTAAAAAATTTTCAAGTTGATTTTATGTTTGATTACCAGTAGCCTTGTTGATGAAACTTTAGTAAGTTGTTTAGGGAATGCTAGTTGTTGTTTAAGTGTAGTTTACAACATTAATAAGAGGGCATTTGAATCCTTCATTTATATTTAAATGAAGCCTCCCAAAAGAAAGACATGAGGCAATGAATAATGATGTGTTCGAATGCTTCATTGGTGAATTCAATTTAGTTTATAGTCCTTGGCTGTGCGTATGGAGTCTTGCTCTATTCCTTTGTCTTCTTTTTTTGTTTCATATTGTTCACCTTAATCCCCTGTCTATGGACATTCGAATGTCTGAAAAAATGGACCTCAAAAGTCAAAAGTAGATTCATAAAGCCAAAAGTATTCACTCTTCAATTTTAGCTACTATCACTTATGATAAGGTCTAGTTGTAAAAAAATTTTCTCCCATTTAGTGATTTTTTAGGTATGTTAGGATATTTCTATAACAAATTACATCAAGTTTGCTTTCCACCAATATATTATGTGCTTGATTCTGAGGTTGTTTGACTTGTGAATAAATCTTCCATCATTTGTTGTACAAACTCCTTGTGTCCAAAAACCAGCATGAATGACATCCTAATTTTGGCCTATGAAATTATTTTCTAGGAATTTTTAGTATCCTTATTAGACTATATTGAATTAGATTTTTAATGGTGTATCATACGTTCAACTTTGAGTTCATTTGTAAAGGTAGCAAATTATTTTCTATTTGTTGGTCGGGTTTTATATCCTGCAACCAAACCTAGTTAAAAAAATAATTTCACACTTCAAATAATTTTCTAGGTATTTTACACTTTATTTAAGTGAAACCTTACTAAATTACCTCTTTAGTAATATTTTATTTTATTCCAATCAAATTTTAAGTTCCATTTGATGCTAAATTCATTTTTTTTTTTTTTTTACCTTTTCTCGAAACTTTTAGAAAATGCCTTGTTCTGAATATTCCACTAGTTCCCATATTTTTCATTTTATTACTTTTCTCTTTGGAAAGTATTTTCATTTCCATATTTTGAGAACTTTATTTGGTTTTCCCAATTTTATTTTGCCTTAAACCATGACCTGATCTAAGCTTATCTCTAACCATGATTAGGTTACTACTATTAGTATATGGAGTCTATTATGAGAAACATTTCGAATTAGTGTCATTTATTATATTCGCTCTTTTTCTAAAAATTAAGGCAATAATTTTAGATTTCAATACTTTTCTAAATCTTTTGCCATTTTAATGGGGAAGATGTCAGGATTTATTTTTAATTAAAAATGTATTTTTCAAATATAAATTTGAAAAAATCTTTTAAATGTAAAATACTATATTCTACCAAACTTCGGGGAGCTTAGAAAATTTTTAGCAAAATTTCGGATCATTCATTTTAAAAATTCATTAATAACATTTTTATGGAGATTATGGTTGAATAATGAAATTTAAAAGTGAGAAAATTGTACTCAACATAATTTGTGATTAGATGGTATCAATTTTTAGGTATTGTAGAGGTCTTAATGCTTCTCCACTCATAACCAACTCTTGAACCCAATAATTCCTCTAGATTTTATGCAGAGACTAAAATCAATCCCTTTAAAATAAATTTTAAAACTTTAAGCAGATCAATTTTAGTTAATTTTGATCACACAAAACCCAAAAATATCGATGGTAACTCATATTTCCCAACTATTTCCTAATAGCCATATTGAAACATCAAACAAGCGATTCATTTTATGGATTAAACCCTATTTTGAAATATAAGAATTTTCTTGCTTTAATATGTAGGAATTTGCATCCTAAACATTTTATAACCAAAAGCATTTCTTGGTGTTACTTTGGAGAAGGTCGAGACTTTATAGGAAAATCGTTAAGAACTTTAGAATATCTTAACCCAACTAATAAGGGATGGAAACTGTTGGCAGGCACAGCTTCAACGCATAATCAAATGAGAAGAAAAAAAAACTCTTTTCAAGGTGCCACTTTTCTAAAAAGGTAGCATAAGAAACACGGGAACATTGTTAGCATGTCTTCTCAGAAATGATAAGACTGATTTTTTATTACTTAGAAAAGGTGGAATATGGAAAGGATGAAAATGACATTAAGCAGGAGGATTTACAAATGACAACAACATCATCTAATTACAGATCATGATGTAATAATGTAACTGCATTATTAGGAAACACGCACTTGCATTCCACATGAGCATCATAACATAGACTAACCAATAGCTTGATCGAAATAGCTCATGTTAAAACCAAAGACCACCAAGGTATTAACTCTAAACTACAAACTTTTTTTCTTTTTAAAGTCAAACACGTTTTCTCAGAATGGGTCAAGCCCCGAGATCACCATCAAGGTCTTTTTCTTTTCAAGTCAAACTCATTTTTTCAAAATATGTTGAGCCTTGGGACCATCGTTGAGGTACTTTTTTTCCGAAGTTGAACTCATTTTCTTAAAACAGGTCGAGCCCCAAGACCACTATCATGGTTTTTTTTCTTTTAAGGTCAAACTTGTTTTCTCAAAACAGGTCAAGCCTTAAGATCAACGCCGAGGTTTTTTTCATTTTAAATCAAACTTGTTTTCTCAAAATCGACCAAGCCTTGGAATCATCACCGAGGCATTTTTTTTTTTTAAGTTGAACTCCGTTTTCTAAAAATGGGTCGAATCTAAAGATTGCTAGCGAGGTCTTTTTTTTCTTTTCCTATCAAACTCATTTTCAAAATGGGTTGAAACTAGGGACAATCGTCGAAGTCTTTTTCTTTTACTTTGATTCCCAAATTAAACTCAGTTTTCAAAGTTACTTTTCTTGGATCATGACTTTATAATTTCCTTGCTAATAAATGTGAGTTTCTTAAACAAAATTATGTGTATGGTCTTTGTCTTATTTCTAATTCTTAGTAAGAGGAAAAAAAGGGTAGCTATAGGCACCTAATTTGTCCAGTTAACAAAATCTAATGTCTCAACATAATCAGAGATGAATACAAAAGCGGCGTCGAATTGGGTCAATATTTCAATTCATTGTCTTAAATAAATCTGAATTGCTCATTGGACTAAGCTTCACTTCAATCTTCCTTTTATTGGGCCTTAATGAGATTAGGTCAAAGTATTAAATTAAAATGGATAAATATGCTGTGAATTGAGCTTTGATATTTAAATTTATTTTAGTTAAATATACTAAAAAATAATAAAAAGTAAAAATTTTAATATATATGAAGTTAAAAAGAAAAGAGAGACAAGAAAAGACAAAGGAATGAAGAAGAAAAGAAACCAGGTTTCAGGTGATGACTTGAATACTTTCAAGGGGGACAAGTTATAGGAAAAACAAGGAAGTAAGTAGGAGACAGCTATGGGGTGAGGCGACGTAATATAAAGTGGGAAGAAAGAGATTTGAAAGAAAAGAAAAAATGCAAAATAAAAGCAAGGAGAAGGATGAGCAACTCCAAAGCATGGGCAAGCTCTTTCTTTTAGTTTTTCTTCTTAGCTTGGATGTGTGAAATATAGGCTTTTTTTTTTTCCCTGATGAAAGTAACAAGAAGGGAATAAAAAGAAAAAAAAAAAAAAAAAAAAAAAAAAGAAGCTTGAGGCGTTAATGGAATAAATAGAAAGAGAGGACATTTGAAGGTATATAAAAAAAGGGCAATGAAATCAAATAAAGAAATGTCAGTCTAGGAGATTGACTTCAGATTAGGGTAACATATTTCAATAAAGTAGGGATTAGTTAGGTTTTAGGTTTCTTTTCAAAAAAAAAAAAAGAAAATAAAATATGAGATTGATGTCATGGGTTTAAGAATGGTGAATGTAGCCATCTCATACCTAATAGAAATAGTAAAAAAATATAGGAAATAAAAAAAGGTTGACTTGTAAGTGAAATGAAAAACGAAAACGGAAATGGAAATGGATTTAAAAAAAAAAAAAAAAGGAAAGGATAGATTTTATTTAAATTCAAGGAAATGCAAAGCCTTCGGAATTGCATTTCAGGACCCTGCAATTTCCTAAATATCGTTAATGAAAAATCTCAATTCCCCTAAAATCCAAACTTACACTAATTCCTTGTTAAAAAATATTTTATGTGAAGCTCCAATTACTATTTGAAAATTAAAAAATTTAATAAATATTTCATATTAAATCTCAAATTATTATTTAAAAAATAATAAAAAAATTTTAATAAAAAACTTCATATTAAATCATGAATTATATTTAAAAATAATAAAAATTTTAAAATATATATTTTATATTAAAACTTGAATTATTATTTAAAAATAATAAAAATTTAAAAAATATTTCATATTCAATCCCTAATTACTATTTAAAAATAATAAAAATTAAAAATATTTTGTATGAGACCCAAATTACTTTTTCAAGATAAAAAATTAAAAATATTTTTTATTAAATCCTGATTACAATTTAAAATAATAAAAATTAAAAAATTTATATTAAATCTAAAATTACTATTTAAAAAGAATAAAAAATTAAAAATATTTTATATTAATAATAATTTTTTAAAAAATATTTCACACTAAGTCTCGAATTAATATCTATAAATTAATTAAAATAAAAATATTTTATATTAAATCTTGAATATATATTTAAAAATAATAAAAATATTTTATATTAAATCTTGAATATCTATTTAAAAATAATAAAAATATTTTATATTAAATCTTGAATATCTATTTAAAAATAATAAAAATATTTTATATTAAATCCTTAAATACTATTTTAAAATAATAAAAAATTAAAAATATATTTATGTTAAATCCTGAATTACTATTTAAAAATAATAAAAATAAAAATATCTTATACTAAAACTCAAATTACTATTTAAAATTAAGTAAAAATAAAAATATTTTGCATTAAATATCGAATTACTATTTGAAAACAATAAAAGATTAAAAATATTTTCTATTAAAACCTGAAATACTACTTAAAAATAATAAAACAAGTAAACAATATTAACACTAAATTTAGAATTATTATTTAAAAATAATAAAAAATTAAAAATATATTATATTAAAACTTGCATTTCTATTTAAAAATAATAAAATAATTAAAAATTATTCATATTAAATCTTGAAATACTATTTAAAAATAATAAAAATATTTATACCAAATCCTGAATCATTATTTAAAAATAATAAAAAACTTAAAAAGTATTTTATATTAAAACTTGAATTACTATTTAAAATGGATAAAAATTTAAAAAATATTTTATATTAAATCCTGAATTACTATTTAACAATAATAAAAAATTAAAAAATTTATATTTAAACTTGAATTACTATTTAAAATTAATAAAAAATTAAAAATATTTTATATTAAATCCAAAATTACATTTTAAAAAATAAAGTTTAAAATATTTCATATTAAATCCTGAATTACTATTAGAAAATTAATAAAAATTAAAAAAATTATTTTAAATCTTGAATTACTATTTAAAAATAAAAAAAATGAAAAATATATCTTATATTAAATCTCAAATTACTATTTAAAAATAATAAAAAATAAAAATTTTATATTAACTCCTAGATTACTTTTAAAAAATAATAAAAAAAATTTAAAAATTATATATATTTTTATATATTGGATTTAATTTAATTTAATGAAAAGTATTTTATTTTGTGACCATTGGGAATATATATGCTAAAAGGGTATCTGAAGGGTTAGCCCCCTTAGTGATGGCATTAGTTTTCTTTGTTAAGAGGGATTGGTTCAGTTAAAATTATATGTACATTCAGTTAAAATCATATGTATATTCAGTTATAATTATATATGCATATTCTCTTTTTCGAAGGAATCAACCCCTCAATGAAATAAACTGACTCTTAGGCAAAAAAAATACACAAATTAAGAAAGAGAACCGATACGTAAATGTGCATAAAATTATGCTTTATGTATGCATTTTTTTTACTGGATGTACATATTATCTTTTCAAAGGAACTAACCCCTTCCATGAAAAGAATCAACTTTTAGGCCAAAAAATAAACAAACAAAAAGAGAACCAACTCCTTAGGCTAACAAATGCATAAATTAAGAAAGAGAACTGACTCCTCAAAGAAAAGAACCGACCCCTTAGGCCAAAAATGCAATAGTAAGTTGGTTCACTTTATGGAATGTTTGGTTTCATATAGATATACGAAATGCTCAATATTACTATAAGCCTGAGGGGCTAGTTCTTTTCCTTTGAGGGTCAATTCTTCCTTTCAGGCATTAGACTATGTGCGTATATGACTATAATAAAATGTACATATGACTGCAGCTGTATATACATGCTATAACAATATGTACGTATAACTTTAACTGAATATATATATAACTCCTAAATAAGCCCTTCTTCAAAAAGAGAACCAATCCCTTAACTAATACCTTTGTAACACAGATATTATCAGCACTCTCAAAACAGAATAATTTTTATCAAATTGAATTAAACCTAATGCATTTATAAAATATTTTATAATTTTTTATTATTTTTAAATAAATAATTTAGGATTTAATATAAATTGTTTTTATCCATTTATTATTTTTAAATAGTAATTCCAATAAAAATCCTTTTAACTTTTATTATTTTTTAACTAATAATTCAGGATTTAATATAAAATATTTTTAAAATTTTTATTATTTTTAAATAGTAATTTGATATTTAATATAAAATATGTTTTTTTATTTTTTAAATAGTAATTCAAGATTTAATATAAAATATTTTTTAAATATTTATTATTCTTAAATAGTAATTCGATATTTAATATAAAATATTTTAAAATTATTTTATTAAATAGTAATTTAGGACCTAATATCAAATATATTTTTTTAATTTTTTATTATTTTTAGATAGTACTTCAAGATTTAATATGAAATATTTTTAAATTTTTATTTTTTAAATAGTAATATGGGATTCAATATAAAATATTTTTTTATTTTTAATTTTTAAATAGTAATTCAAGATTTAATATAAAATTTTTAATTTTTATTATTTCTAAATTATAATTTGAGATTTAATTTGAAATAGTTTTTAAATGTTTTATTATTTCTAAGTAGTAATTAGGGATTTAATATAAAAAAGTTTTTAAATTTTTATTATTTTTTAATAGTAATTCAGGATTTAATTTGAAATATTTTTAAATTTTTATTATTTTTTAATAGTACTTTAGGATTTAATATGAAATATTTTTAAATTTTTTGTTATTTAATTTAGAATTTAATATAAAATACTTTTAATTTTGAAATATTTTTAAATTTTTATTATTTTTTAAATAATATTTGGAGATCTAATATGAAATATTTTTAAAGTTTTTATTATTTCTAAATATTGATTCAAGATTTAATATAAAATTTTTTAAAATTTTTTATTATATTTTATAATTTTTATAATTTTTTAAATTGTAATTTAAAATTTAATATAAAATATTTTTTGAAATCTTTTGAGTATGG